>CM042852.1:16796754-16811754 GCA_023658055.1 Thaleichthys pacificus | reverse complement strand
ATGGCAGAATGTAAACGTGTGTGTGTGTGTGTGTGTGGTCGTGGTTGCAGGAACGAGCGAGCCAGGGTGGATCAGTGCCCTGGGTCAGCAACACAACGACACGAGAACGAGGATAGGATCAGTGAGTGACACACACACACGTTATACACGCACACATTATTTCACAAAAACACACACACAAGATATTCCCTGACATGGGACTCTCGTTCCCTAGGTTACAGCACCCCCTTGTGGTGGATACACAGAAATGTCAGAAATGTGTATCCTGTCTGTGTGTGTTGTGGTGGTCCAAGAGTAACTGTGTGTGTGTGTGTGTGTGTGTAGGAGCCATGCAGGTGGAGGTGTCCAGGACATACAACAGCCAGACAAGCCAGATGAGCTCGTCCCTGGCAGGTGGCCGACGTGGTGCTGGTCTCTCAGAATGTAGACGGTAGGTCTCTCTCTGTCTGTCTGTCTGTCTCTCTCCCTCTCTCTCTCCCTCACCCTTCCTTCCTCCCTCTCCCTTCCTCCCTCTCTCCCTCACCCCTCTCTCTCTCTCACCCCTCTCTCGTCCCTTCATCTCCTCTCTCTCCCTCACCGCCTTCTCTCCCTCCCCTCTCTCTTCCTCACCCTCTCTCCTTCCCTTCTCTCCTCCTCTCCCTCACACCCTCTCTCTCCCTCACCCCTCTCTCTCCCTCACCCTCTCTCCTTCCCTTTCTCTCCTCTCTCTCCCTCACCCCTCTCTCCTTCCCTTCCTCTCCTCTCTCTCCCTCACCCCTCTCTCCTTCCCTTTCTCTCCTCTCTGTCTCTCTCTTAATGGAGGCTGTTGTCCTGCCATTGACCCTGAAAATCACTTTGATGTGATTCACACACACACAAACACAGACGCACACACACGCAAAAGGTTGGTGTCTTTGTGCTTCAGTAGCAGGTCTCTTTCATGTGTAAAGGGTATAGTAGAACAAACAGAATAGGACATCAAACATGCACCAGTGTGTGTGTGTGTGTGTGTGTGTGGTGACCTCTCCTTCAGAGCCCTGAGGAGTCCACACAGATAATAAGCCCTTGTCTCTCTGTCACCGTCTCTAAGACTGAGACTGGTCTAAATGGTCCAGGTGGTGTGTGATGAGTCATCACATGGTGGTGTGATGACCCAAGTCTCTCCCTCTCTCTCTTTTAGGCTGGTACGAGGGCGAGCGACTGCGGGATGGTGAGAGGGGATGGTTCCTGTCAGACTGTGCTCAGCCAATCACATGCCAGACCACCATCGAGCGGAACATGCAGAGGATGGACCGCCTCCAGGGCCTGGAGACCAATGTCTGAGCCCCGTCGTCTAGCTCCGCCCACCACACAGTTTACACCAACAAGAGCTTTCTCAGCCTGATGGACAGCAACCCTGGACCAATCAGCAAGCTTTCCCCCCCAATGCAGATCACTTCTGACCACACCCATGACCCGCCTCCATGCACTCTCGACCAGTGAGGGGACTGACATCCACCAGACTACTGGGAGGGGGGTACAGAACCAGGAGGGGGATAGTAGAGCTTCAGTCTCCAGGTGAAAGATGGCCAGGAGGAGGAACATACTCCGTCCACTAAAACATAAACATTCTCCAAACCCTGTCTGTCTTCACATAGCATGCACTTCCTGTTGGGAGGCACTTCCTGTTGTGATGCACTTCCTGTTGTGATGCTAACTCAAGCTATGGGCACGACAGAATCACCACTAAACGAAGTGTTCCCTTTATATCTTGACCAGTATCTTTAAGCGTACGTTTGTACCTGTGTGCTGTGACACTATAGGACTGACAGTTGAAGAACTGAATCATGGTTTCTGTGGTCAGTCAAATGAATCAAAACCACACACACACTCACCGATTAAGACACACACACGCACAGGTAACCCAAGACCAACTTGAACGACAGTCTCCAGAATTGATTTAATCATGTGTCGAGCTGTTTATATTCGCGTTTATATATATTTCTTCTCTAATCTGTTTCATAAGTGACCTCAGGTTGAGGAACATTAAATGTGCTGACGACCCACATGTGAACTGAGCTCATGCCCTCAGGCCCACCACTAACCCCCTCTCCCCCGCTCTCCCCGCTCGCCCACCTGAGCCCACTTCCTGTTCCTCTTCTGTCCCCTTCCTGCCCTGCCGGATTAGAGGGATTAGTTGCCATTACTGACATCAATTCAGATGAGAGGAGTGGGGCAGGTGGGATTAAAGCAGGATTGTGTCTCCAGTTTAATGTCAACACCTCTCTCTCTCTCTCCCCCCCCCCCTGTCTTTTTCTCTGTCTTTGGTGGAAAGGGGGAATCAGTGAATGAAATGTCTGAATGTCCACAGGGAGTGCTGATGATCTCAGACTTTTATCAAATAACCTGTGTGTGTTGGGTGGGTGTGTATCAATGACGTCAGAGAGATCAGACCAACCTGTGTGTTGTAGCTGGCCCCGGGGTGGGCAGACGGCCCCGGGGTGGGCAGACGGCCCCGGGGTGGGCAGACGGCCCCGGGGTGGGCAGACGGCCCCGGGGTGGGCAGACGGCCCCGGGGTGGGCAGAAAACAAGACAACCTGTTGGTCAAACGCAGCGTGAAAATCAAACCCTGCATCAGACTGTCCCAGATGAAGCAGTACTGGCAGCAGATGGTCACACCTCCAATCACAGGAAGTGAGGCGTTCATCCGAACAGGAAGTGAGGCGTTCATCCGAACAGCTCTCTGCCCAGGGATCATGCAATCTATCATGAGACAACAGAGACACCATGTCATGATCTGAACTGTCTCCCCCTGTCACTCTCCTCTTCCTCTCGCTGTCTCCTCCTCTCCCCTGTCACTCTCCTCTTCCTCTCGCTGTCTCCTCCTCTCCCCCTGTCACTCTCCTCTTCCTCTCGCTGTCTCCTCCTCTCCCTCTCTCCTCTATTGATTTATATTCAGATTTCTTTTTCACTCAGGGAAGGAGGATGTATTTTAAACCACCTGTAACCTGTAAATCTCTCTTGTAAATATGTCCCTTAAACCCAGATCTATATACAGGGTTCCTGCAGGTTTAAGTAAGTCAACTTTAAGACCTTTTTAAGACATTTTAAGACCATAAAGACTGAAATTTAAGACCTACACAACGCATTACCAAAACAAAATTCAAATCAAAGAAATTCTGAAAAAATATTTTTATTTCAATGAATTCAGTCATTGAAAAAGCATTAATTTAATTTACAGATAAAGCAATCACATTAGTAACCTAATTTCATTTCATTCAGCACTAAGTACTAGGGGTGGGGGAAAGAATCGATTCACATATGAATCGCGATTCAGTCTTTAGCGATTCACATCGATTCACAATTGTTATTTTTATGTAAGTGTATATTGAATCGCAGTTTGATAAAAAATCGACCCCCAAGAATCAAATTGTGAGGTACCAAAAGATTCCCACCCCTGATAAACGGTAAGCTGTACATTTCTGTTTAATATTTAACTGTGTTGCAGAAATAAATAAGTCTATTCAAGAAAAGTCAAATTATCGTCACTGTATTTTGTGCTTTGGCATTTAGTAGTGTCATAAGGGCAATTACTGTCTTGTAGAAAGTACCTTTGCAGGAACCCTCTGTGGCTCAGTGGGTCAGCATGTGGACCATCGAGTCCACTCCCAAACACGGTACCCCTCAAATCTCGCTCAAACCAATTGATAATTCATTTAACTGATATCAGTTAAGTAATATATATGTTATTCCCAAGTCAGTCCTCAGTCAAGAAACACACGCGCACACCAGTAAGTTGTCCTTTATTGATGTTTCCTTACAGATGTGAATATTGACAAGATTATTAATATGACAAATATAAACAAATCGTTTATTTACAAAACTAATGACAACGTGTTGGTTTCCAGCAGACCCAGCGACTGACAGGAGTCATGACAACGGCTCTATGGTAACACGTACATGCCAAACAGAGAGCAACCATCGAGAACGAGAGGGGCTCGAGTTACTGCCAAATAAGGGGCTACATGAATAAATAAAAACAGGAAGTGCTTCCGTTCCTGCTTCCTGTCTGAAGACTTTCTGATCCAGGAGGACCACATGACAGAGCAAGCTGGTCATGTGGAGTTTTGCGATTGGTCCTCATTTTTCGGAGGGGCGAGAGAGGAGGGGCGAGAGGGGAGGGGCGAGAGGAGGGGCGAGAGGAGGGGCGAGAGGAGGGGTGAGAGGAGGGGTGAGAGAGGAAGGGTGAGAGGAGGGGAGAGAGGAGAGGGGAGAGAGAGGAGGGGTGAGAGAGGAGGGGCGAGAGAGGAGGGGTGAGAGGAGGGGAGAGAGGAGGGGTGAGAGAGGAGGGGGTGAGAGAGGAGGGGTGAGAGGAGGGGAGGAGAGAGGAGGGGTGTGCTCGCTCTAATCATCATCATCATCATCGTCGTCGTTGAAGTAGCGGCGTGTCTCTCTGGGGACTCCAGCCCTTCTGGAGTAGGGGGCGTGGCCATGGGCGTGGCCATGGGCAGGGGTGTGGCCAGGGGCAGAGCCAGGCTTCTCCTGTGTGGTGATGAGGTCGATGATGGCCGTGATGACAGCGCAGTCTTTGGACTGCCGATTGGTCCAGTCCACGGGGGCGGGGTTTCGTATCTTCTCCTCCAGGAGAGAGTCCAACTCTGACTTCAGTCTCTACAGGAGAGAGTGAGAAAGAGAAAGAAAGAGAGGGAGAGTTTTGTTGAAAAAAAAAAAAAAGGATCAGAATTGTTTTGCGTTCGTGGATGTTGAGTGTAAGTGTGTGTATATGGTCTACCTGGGTGTGTGTGTGTGTGTGTGTGTGAGGGCCGCACCTTGACCAGGTGAGCGATGCGTGTGGGGGCCTGGAAGACTATCCAGCTGTCCACAGACACAGTCTCCTGGTCCTGGTCCTCCTGGATGGAGATCTGACCTCCGAAGAACAGCAGCGAGAATGGAGACACCTCCGTGCAGTCATACAGGAAGATCTGGTCAGAGCACACACACCATTAACACACACTCCGTTAACACACACACACACCATTAACACACACACACACACCATTAACACACACTCCGTTAACACACACACACACACACACCGTTAACACACACCATTTGGTAGTTAATCCAGACTCTCATTCTCAGGTGTGGGAGTGAGACTCTCACAGCTAGTGTGTGTGTGTGTGTGTGTGTGTGTGTGTTTGCGTTCTGCCAGTGTGTGTCTGTGTGAGAGTGTGTGTGTGTGTGTGTATCGCTGTACATGTCACTGTGCTCCTTATTTCTCCTCTTCATTCTCACCTTCTTACATCATCACATGTGCACATTCTCAAACACACACACACACGACTACAAACACACAGGTAAAGGTCAGAAAGCTGGACACGGTACCAGGAAGTCAGTCCGATTCAACACAGAACAGAGGGAACAGGACAGAGAGAGGGAGAGAACAGGAGAGAGAGAGGGAGAGAGAGGGAGGGATAGAGAGAGGAGGGAGAACAGGAGAGAGAGAGGGAACAGGAGAGAGAGGGAGGGAGAGAGAGAGGGGGAGGGAGAACAGGAGAGAGAGAGGGAACAGGAGAGAGAGAGGAGAGATATGTAAAGGAGAGTGATCATAGAAAGAGGGAGAGGTAGTAGAGATTGAAGGAGAGAGAGGGAGAAGGAGAGAAAGGCTTTGTATTCTGGAGACGCACTCTCACACTCTCTCTGTTGCCACAGGCCTCACCCATTTCTAGCGTACACACCCACACACCCACACACACCCACACACACACCACACACACACACACACACAGGAGAGGCAGGGATCTGTAGCTAACAGGATGTGTCTCAGTTCTCCGCCAGCGCTTGAAGGACGTGGGAGAGACCGGGCGTGCTATGCTCTCTCTCCCTCCCTCCCTCTCCCTCTCTCTCCCTAGCTCTCCTCTAACACTCCCCTCTCTCTCTCTCTCTCCCACCTCCCCCCTCTCTGTCCTCTCTCTCCTTGTATCTCCTGAGAGATACCATTCAGGGAAAAGAGAAAGAGGGGAGATACGGAGAGAGGATGGAGAGAGAGAGAGAGAGAGAGAGAGGGGGGATGGGGAGAGAGAGAGAGAGGGGGGATGGGGAGAGAGAGAGAGAGGGGGGATGGGAGAGAGAGAGAGAGATGGGGAGAGAGAGAGAGAGAGAGATGGGGAGAGAGAGAGAGAGAGAAAGAGAGAGAGAGAGGGGGGATGGGGAGAGAGAGAGAGAGACACAGGTGTTCTAGATCTTTCTCTCAGTGCAAGAAGCTTTGATGTTCCAGAGTCTTCTGATCAAATATTAATCATCATACAAACACACACTCATCCTCTCTGCTGTAACACATATCCACACACACAAACTTGGCATTGGGGCTAATCTTGAACACACTGGTCACCCTCCGCTCTCTCTCACACACACCAGAGGCCTGGTGTGTGTGCGCGCACGTGTGTATGTGTGTACTCACACTGCTTGTCCTCATCTTCAGGTGGTAGACCAGCCAGGTGTGGTTAAACTGGGTCTCCTCTGCGTTGACAGATTTGGGGTGAATACACACCTTGCCGTCTGCCTTGGTGTACACTTTGGGCCTGACCAGCAGAGAGAGGGGCTCTGTCAGTGTGTGTGTGTGAGAGTGAGAGTGTGTGTATGTGTGAGAATGTGTGTATGTGTGAGAGTGTGTGTGTGTGTGTGTGTTGGTCCTGTAGACTCACATCGGTCTCTTCTTACTGAAGTTGGGTCTGATGGTGGCTACTTTGGGGTACAGACCAGCCACCATCACAGCTTTCAGCAGCTTCTCATTCTCTGAGGGGGAGGGAGTTTTTCTCAAGTTTAAATTCAAAATATTTTCTTTCTGTATGCCATTTGGGGAGTGACACAGCAGTAAAACAGGAAGTGACATCAGCAGGAAGTGGGGTCAGGGGTCATGGCATACCTGAGTTGATGTTGGAGGCGGAGTCTTTAGGGTTCTTGCTGCTGACAAACCCCGCCCCCAGAAGATGCTCTGCAAACTGACCCTTCATGTTGTGCAACATCTGGAATCACACACACAATGACTTAGACACACACGCAAAGAATTACAGACACACACCCACACACAATGAATAAGCCCCCCCCTCACCTGCAGTGTGTTGGCTGACAGGAAGTTGCCCCCCCCTCACCTGCAGTGTGTTGGCTGACAGGAAGTTGCCCCCCCCTCACCTGCAGTGTGTTGGCTGACAGGAAGTTGTCCCAGCAGAACTCCCGCTCAAACCGATTGCCACGGCGTTTAGCCTCCTCCCAGCCCTGATCAACACATACCATCATCCACATCAATCATCCAGATGGTTCCTCATCGATCATCCAAACTGTTCCTTATCAATCATCCAAACTGTTCCTTATCAATCAATAATCAGCGATCCACGCTATGAATGCTCATCAATACATCAGTGAAATAATGTAGATCTAGTAAGTTAACATGTAACATGACCCTACTATCCTCTGAGGAGGGGGGAGGAGCAGGGAAGAGGAGGAGGAGAGGAGCAGGGAAGAGGAGGAGGAGGAGCAGGGAGGAGGAGAGGAGCAGGGAAGAGGAGGAGGAGGAGGAGAGGAGCAGGGAAGAGGAGGAGGAGGAGAGGAGCAGGGAAGAGGAGGAGGAGAGGAGCAGGGAAGAGGAGGAGAGGAGCAGGGAGGAGGAGGAGGAGGAGAGGAGCAGGGAAGAGGAGGAGGAGAGGAGCAGGGAAGAGGAGGAGGAGGAGAGGAGCAGGGAAGAGGAGGAGGAGAGGAGCAGGGAAGAGGAGGAGGAGGAGAGGAGCAGGGAAGAGGAGGAGGAGGAGAGGAGCAGGGAAGAGGAGGAGGAGGAGAGGAGCAGGGAAGAGGAGGAGGAGGAGAGGAGCAGGGAAGAGGAGGAGGAGAGGAGCAGGGAAGAGGAGGAGAGGAGCAGGGAGGAGGAGGAGGAGGAGAGGAGCAGGGAAGAGGAGGAGGAGAGGAGCAGGGAAGAGGAGGAGGAGAGGAGCAGGGAAGAGGAGGAGAGGAGGCAGGGAGGAGGAGGAGGAGAGGAGCAGGGAAGAGGAGGAGGAGGAGAGGAGCAGGGAAGAGGAGGAGGAGGAGAGGAGCAGGGAAGAGGAGGAGGAGAGGAGCAGGGAAGAGGAGGAGGAGAGGAGCAGGGAAGAGGAGGAGGAGGAGAGCAGGGAAGAGGAGGAGGAGAGGAGCAGGAAGAGGAGGAGGAGAGGAGCAGGGAAGAGGAGGAGGAGGAGAGGAGCAGGGAGGAGGAGGAGGAGGAGAAGGGAGGAGGAGAGGAGCAGGGAAGAGGAGGAGGAGGAGGAGAGGAGCAGGGAAGAGGAGGAGGAGGAGCAGGGAAGGAGAAGGAGGAGGAGAGGAGCAGGGAAGAGGTTGGTACCAGGAAGGCGTTAACGATGGTGAGGTGATCACTCTTGGAGTTTCTGGACAGAATCCTTCTCCTCTGGTCGGCCATCTTCTCCTTCCCCTGAAACACAGGAGGGACAGACAGCTGGGTGTGTGTGTGGTGTGTGGTGTGTGAGTGTGTGGTGTGTGTGAAGTGTGTGTGTGTGTGAGTGTGTGGTGTGTGTGGTGTGTGAGGTGTGTGTGAGGTGTGTGTGAGGTGTGTGTGAGGTGTGTGTCTGACCAGGGGGATGAAGAAGGGGTCTTTGAAGCTGAGCGAGGCAGCGATGGTGAGGACTGGGTCCAGGCAGCCCAGCAGAGCTCCAAACAGGATCATCTTCCCTATGTGAGGCTCCACAGGCAGCCTGGCCAGGTGCACTCCTAGAGGGGTCAGAGCCTCACTCACATCCAGGGCGTTCTGGAACAAACACACACACACGCGTAGTGAGGAGTGGGTTAAGGTGATGCCTGCCTGCCTGCCTTCCTCTCTCTCCCTCCTCCACCTCCCTCCTCCTCCTACCAGGTCAGTGAGGTGGGTGATGGCCAGACCGATGGCCTGCTCTGTTGGAGGGTCCAGGGCCTTGCTCAGGAACTCTGCGATAGGCCCCAACTTCAGGATCTGTACACACACACACCATATCTCTTGTTACACACTGCACACTGTGTTTTTGTATCAACCATAGATGACACATGATATATACATGATATACTGTCTGTTGTCTAAAGTCTGTTTTGAATATGTATAGACATACAGACAGTTAAAGAGGGAGAGACAGAGAGAGAGAGAGAGAGAGAGAGAGAGGGAGAGACATAGAGAGAGAGACAGAGAGAGGGAGAGAGACAGAGAGAGGGAGAGAGACAGAGAGAGGGAGAGAGAGAGAGAGAGGGAGAGAGAGAGAGAGAGGGAGAGAGACAGAGAGAGGGAGAGAGACAGAGAGAGGGAGAGAGACAGAGAGAGGGAGAGAGAAAGAGAGGGAGAGAGACAGAGAGAGGGAGAGAGAGAGAGAGAGGGAGAGAGAAAGAGAGGGAGAGAGAGAGAGAGATGTGTGTGTTTTGTGCTCCATCAGCTGCATGCTAGTCTTGTTGGTGTTCCTAACCCTAACCCCAAGGTGTGATTACTGCATTAGCCTGCCTGCCAGCCAGCACCTCCACCATTTCAACACACACAGAACCACCGCATGGGAGTGTTTGTGATGTGCGGTAATTACAACCACAAGTGTTGATGAAAAGAGAGAGAGAGAGAGAGAGAGGAGGGCAGAGAGAGTGGCAGTGTGCCTTTTCATGTTTGAATGAGTGTGAGTGTGTGTGTGTGTGTGTCAGAGAGAGAGATGCAGGAGACAGCATGAGTCACCAGATGAAGATGATGATGGTCATCTACAAGGCTGGGATTCAATACACGACTCACAAAAAAAAGGACCTGTTGTCTCTCCATACTGAGGTAACTCAATTCCTCAAATGACCTGTCAGCCTTCCACACTCACACACACACAACCTCCCCACCCACCCACCCTCCACCCCCCCTCCACCCCCCCTTCCTCCCCCAGGTACCTTGATCTGCAGGCAGAGCTCCTCCAGAGGGGTCCTCATGATCTCCGGGAGCTGGTAGGAGTCCAGCAGGCTGGCCCGTAGCCCGTTATACAGGTGGAAGCACTTCCCTGGACACACCCTGCACACGGAGAGGAGAGGAGGGAGGGTAAGAGGGCCGGAGATCTTAAGAAAGAGAGTTGAGACACACACACTAACCCTCCAACCTCTTCTAGAAGCGCCCTACCTGCCGGCTCGCCCCCGCCTCTGCTTGGCGTTGGCCAGGCTGACCCACTCTGCTGTCATGGTGCTGATGTTGTTGTTGGTGTCAAAGTGGGTCTCCTTGATCTTCCCTCCATCAATCACAAACACCACGTCATCGATGGTGATGCTGGGGAGGAGGGAGGAGGGAGGAGGCAGGGAGGGAGGAGGGAGGAGGGAGGGAGGAGGGAGGAGGCAGGAGGGAGGAGGGAGGAGGCAGGGAGGGAGGAGGCAGGGAGGGGTTAAACAGGAGACACACACTCTCTTTCAAAGAGATGTATAAATAATCGCTTTGAAAAGTTTGCTGTGAGCGTCCATATTTAGCTTACTTAGAGTACTGAGGTTGTTACATAACATGTTTGTTGTCAGCTTAGTGTGTGTGTGTGTGTCGCAGTTTTGGGACCTAATTAGAATACAGAGCTGTCATTGGCTGAGGACGCAACTGTCAGGCTGCCTGCTAATGGAAAACACACACATGCACACACACACACACACAATACAAACACACACACACCTGGTCTCTGCTATGTTGGTGGCGATGACAATCTTCCTGACCCCTGGAGGAGGCCTCTTAAACACCTGAGAGAAGAACGCAAGGTTAGGAGAGAGAGAGGAGGAGGGTGAGAGAGAGAGAGAGAGACAGAGAGGGAGAGAGAGAGAGAGGGAGAGAGGGAGGTAAGAGGAAAATAAAATAACAATTTGGAGGGAGCTTTGGATAAAAGCTACTTTAATATATGCCATTATTATCTTTAACAAAGAGGGAGGCTTACTGATGTCTGGGTGACCGTGGGCATTAGGGAGTGTAGCGGGATGATGACAAAGCGATCTGCAACAGAAACACCAAACATGACGTGTGTGTGTGTTTGTAGTGTGTGTGTGTGTGTGTATGTATGGAGTGTGTGTGTGTGTGTAATGGAGTGTGTGTGTGTACCTGATCGGAACATCTGCTGGGCCATGAGGAGATCGTTGAGGCCGCTGATGTTGTCCCACCCAGGCAGGAAGACAAGGATGGCTCCTTCCTGTTACACACAACCACACTTCCTGTTACACACAACCACACTTCCTGTTACACACAACCACACTTCCTGTAAACTTCCTATAATACACAACCACACTTCCTGCAACATACACTTCCTGTACACTTCCTGAAACCCTCCACACTCCACGTCCTAACAGCAGCAAGTATGAGCTGACCCCCAGGGCTCCTCAGAGTTCAGACACACAACTGGAATCTGGCTTCATTTCCCAAGAGGAAAGAATGAACAGATGGGGGGGAGAGACAGAGAAAAAGGGAGAGAGAGATAGAGATAGAGAGGGAGAGAGAGTGATAAAGAGACAGAGAGAAACAGAAAGAGAGATAGACAGCAAGCCTCTTCATGCTATTTCATTAAAGTCTCCCCCTACCAAGGGGGCACACACACAGTCGCACACACACACACATAAAATGTCACAACCGCACACCCGAAACACACACAGAGACACTAATTAAACGCTGCCATGTCCTCCACATGAGTGTGTAATTACAGCGCGAAGCATCTTAATTAACCAATCAACACGGTCAAAACCCTGACAGGCGACTCATAGCCCCGGTACACACCCCCGTCACAGCCAATCAGACGCTTCCCCCTCGGGCGTCTGACTGTTCCGGAGAATCAGCCAGCTGGAGGGTATACAGAGAAGGAGGCGTCTGATTGGCCGTGACGGTCTGTATCTCTCAGAGCTTGCAGGCTGATGTGTACACTGAGATCCCAGCTTGCAGGCTGATATGTACAGCTCTGAGATCCCAGCATCTGACAGCAGATAGGAGAGAGGTGACAGCAAGAGGAAACAAGAGGCTGGACTGATGGATGGATGACGGATTGAAGAAAAAAGAAAGGAAGGAAAGATGGATGGATGGATAAATGGGCAATGGAAGGAAGGAAGGTAGATTGATGGAGAGAGGATGTGTCACGTTAACACAGATCTACTGCCCTTCCTGATCTCACTTCCTCCCTCTCTCTTTCTCTCTTTCTCACACATGTTAAAGGTCACTCACCCACCCCCCCCCCCCCCCCAGCTGCCTCTAGGTCAGAGGTCATGCCTCACCTCCTCGCTCAGTACGATGTGACGGATCAGCTGAAGGATCAGCTCCAGGTCGATCTTCTCATCATCGTTCATCATCTCCAGAACCTCCACTGTGCTGTCTGAGTACCTGACACACACACACACACACAGACCAGGATATAAACGCTTCATTCTAATTCTTCTTCTCTTCCTCCTCCCGTCATATGTATGCAATTACAGTGATTTCACGACACACGACGTTTGTTACATCCACAAACCAACCACCCACCGGCAGCCACGGTACGGACTCATGCTGACTACCCTAAATGCTGTTATCCCGAGCCCGGGTATAAAGAAGTGATCTTGAAGACACCGTGTGAAGTTGTGCCTCCAACCCTAACGCAAAACATCGTCAAACAATAGTACTCAATCGTTTGTGTCTGGTTTGTGCCGCTAACATTTTAGTTTGTGCTGCTATAATTTTGTTTTGCCACTATTGAACAGAGAATGTCTTGTCACCTATATGGATCGTCAGTCAACACTACCACGGTCACCTCGGCCCCACGCCCCACACTATCCTCACCGCGATAAGCCCCTGTTCTTTTTTCAAACATTTCCCGTTAATGTGACATACACGCAAGCACGTTTGCTGCACCGTTTAATACTATGTTTCTAGCTGTATCGTGTCTGAACTTACACCGACCTGGCACGTTCATGATGTCTACGTGTACTGTCACCCCCCCTACTTGACATACATTAGCAAGCCGCACGTACTCCACCGACTCGGTCGTCAACCCACCCTCACACGCCGTCTCACACTCCACACTCGACGTCATCACATTTCCGTTCCTAAATTTTCAGACTGTATAGGGTGACTGACGCTTGTTGTTGTAATGCAAGGATCCTGTCCTTTAACCCACCCTACAAAATGCGTGTCGCACAATTCATCTACATCGTGTATTATGTCTGTCTCTGACGAAGAACAGGGTGGTAACGCGCGATTTGTGTGTTGTATACGCCGTTATCGCTGGACTATGTAGAAACCTTGTATCTTCCACACTTCAGTGGTGTGTCTCTGATATTTAAGTACCTGTCTTACATCGAGAAGAACGACTTAGCACACACAGTAGCAACACATCACCACGCAACACATCCACACACGTACGATGATAGTGCACAGATGTAATAACAACCATGATAGGTAAAATACGTAATCACATCACACACACATCACATGATCACTACAAGATAATAGTCACACAACACACCCTCCAGTGTCGCTGTGTGCAACCAGAGAATCACCATCACAGTCACGCAGCGCTACGGCACACAGCACGCGCGTAAGTATAAAAAAACAACATGTCTGTATGTGAGACAAAAGAGAAGCCACACGACATTAATGTCTGCTCGTAACTAGTGCTCTGTATAGGTAAGCAAAGAAACACACCCCCTGTCACTACGTTGCATCGATCGACGCAGGTTGCTATCCAAGAAAGCACATCTGATATAGAGACACCGTCTAGTTGCCTATTCAGTCAAACGAACACACACCGTGAATGATTATTTGAGCTATAACTTAGTTTTGATCCCAACGTTGTATTATGTTACTAACCTATGCCCCCCCTTCATTTTGCCTCCACTACGTCTTCTAAATTGGGGGGGATCCATCAAACCACTGAGTCTCCACTCCGTCACGATTCGTCTGCATGAAGTTGCATGTCACGTCAAAATAGGTCATAACTATCTAGTTGTGGCTGGATAATGTGTTGTTACAGGTCAGAATAGTACCGTATATATTTGTGCTTCATCACGAATTGACGTTTCTACTCATAAGACCCTCACCACGTCGATACAGTCCTTATAATCTCATTCAAACATCGGTGTACCGTCCCACCCTTCAGTGTGCACCAGTGATTAAGAGTCCAAATCTACGATCAAAAATGCGATACTCTATCTAACATTTAGTGTTCGTGACGTACTCCTTTTTTATGTACCGGTATATAAGTCTATTACAAGATTAGATAAGTAAATGTTTATTATTATGTGCCAGTACACTTGATGAGAATCCTATATTGAGAATGTTATACAAATAGTATGAGGGATAGTGTGTATTCTAGAAGAGATATCGACAAAACGGCATACTGTGATATGAAGGTTTGCACTTTTTTGCGTTAGATGTTCATGACGATATGGCGTATCCTACACAGTTGAGGTTTGATGCTCGACGTGCGGACAAATTGTGTGACTTTACCTGCTTTTCTCCCATCCCCGCACTCTCTCCTTTATTACTTCACCTGCGCTTATTGCCTGTTGTCAGATGCCCTGCTACCGTTACTCTGCCGTACCATTCTTTTTCTGTTTGTTGCCCCTTGTTCGATTAATAAATTTTTTAGCGCCCAAACCGACCCCAGGGTGCGCGCACTCCGCTCACATAGCTCGCCGAATACTTGTCGCCCTGCCACTACCATCGTGCACCACCTGTTATTCTTTTATTACATTGGTTCCCCCTTTCACCAATCATACCATAATATGCCAACTCCCCCTCTTTTTTGTGTTCCCTGGTTGCTTTCATCTGCCAGTTCCATGTGGTTCATGTTTGGAAATGATTAAGGCCCCTAACTGAAAACACTGCAGGGGCAGCTGACTTCATACAGGCATATTTCTTTGAACAGCACAAAACGCTACCCACAATTGTCACTTGATTGCCGAAAACTATTTACAATCAGTTTTTGGAGCAAGTGGGGGGGCTTGGTGACGCGAGTCATCGGCCATAATTAATGTCTAATATAAAAAATACCGCTGCAGCACAAACGAAAATGTTTACGGCACAAACGATTGAGACT
>CM042852.1:16765597-16795597 GCA_023658055.1 Thaleichthys pacificus | reverse complement strand
GTGGTACTAAAAGAAAAAAAAAAAGAACAAAAAAAATAAACAAAAAATCCTAAAATAAATACACAACAAAACCCACAAAGGAAAAGAAAAAAAAAAAAAAAAAAATGAAACAAGATAAAAAAAAAAAACAAAAAAACATCACAAATGAAAAAACAAAAAAAAAAAAAAAAACAAAAAAACAAACAAAAAAAAAACGAAAAAACACACAAAAAAATAATAACAATCCTCGGACCGAGGGGGGCTCGGGGCGCGAGATACCGTTCAGCCGGAGAAGGGGAGGGGGGAGAGAGGCCAGGGGTAGAGACGCGGGAGGGGGTGATCACCGGGGGGGGTGAGGGAAGGGGGGGGGAATGGGGTAGGAGGCATGCGGAGGAGGCGGATGGGGGCAGGGAGGGGAGAAGAAGACGGTGCGGAGGATGTGCGATTGGGAGGCGGAGGAGGGGGGAAGGGTAATGTCACTCTATAGGCGAAAGGTAAGCGTATGGACTTTCTTAGCGATTGCTTGATGGGGGGGGGGAGATAGGAGGAAGCGAAGGGAACAGGGGGTGAGATAGGTGAGGAAGGGGGCGGCTGTGGATGAGGAGGAAAATGGGGGGGGAAGCCTCACTCCTCCCTCCCACCCCGCCCACACCCTACCGAAGGGGAAGGAGTAAATGAGATGGAAGGAAAAGTGAAAAAAAGAAGAATAGTGAGGACCAAAAAAACCAGAAAGAGCATAGAGGGCTCTCCGCAGCCTGATGACCCACAAATCTGATGCCCCCCACCCGCTACTGATGCTCTCCACCCCCCCGTTCCGCTCTCTAATTCTCTCACCTATTTCCCCCCGCCGTCCTCGATGACATAAACCCCCCACCCCTCACTCCTACTGTATCATCCCTCTATAGCCGCCTGGCCCCACCCTCTCTGAATGCCTCTCCCAACTCTGGAATCTCGCCTTCTTCTCCCATAACCCTTGCCTCTGATTCTCTGATTCCCCCGTGCCTATCCTTTATGGTTTCATTCATTCAATTCTAATTCCGCCCAGCTCCTAAACGCCTTGGTAGTTCCTACTTCTACGCCTGACCCTCCCTCCATCCCCCGTCGCAACCTCCTCATCGCTCATTGCATTTGATTTCCTGCCTACACACCCATTCATTTTTGCCGACTTAACCATAACACAAACGAACTGTAACGAACCCGCACTCAATTATAAAATCGAAAGACAGCTGTTTTTATCTCTGTGGCTGTACGAACTGGCCCAGTGCTGGTGGCGAGTCCCACGGAGGAGGTACCCCTCCTCCTATGCTCCACCATCTCCGCTCTGATCCTGCCCGTCATATCCCACTCGTTCCCCTCGAGCACTAACAAACTGGACATTTGAACCTCTGATGACTTCTCACACTCGCCACGCTGAATCATAAACGTTTAGGTATTGGTACTGGTAGCAGTTGATTGTATATACTTCCAATGTCCTTGTTAATGTTCGTCATATGCATTCAGGCTTGAAACAAAAATCGTATGATAGCAACGAGTGTGGGTAAACGGAAATATAAAAAAACGTGGAAGTGTCCCAAAGAAGAGGGGACCCATCACAAGAAAATACACAACGGGATGGTGAAGTTATAAAACTATGAAAAGTCTCCAGGCAACAAACAACTGTGTTATCGACCTCGAAGGGTTGTTCTATGTGAAGAACGAATGATACCCTGGGAATTAACGATGTTCCGGTTATACCTGCACGTGGACTAGCCTACCTGTCTCGGTGTCCGTTCAGACTTGCTACGGCACCATTCCCAGTCCGTCAGTTCGATTTTCCGGCACTCCTCGTGCGACAGCCTCCTCTCTGGCCCGTCAAATACCGACGAAGTGTCCGTGAGGTTGTGATCCTCGCCACCGCGGTGGTGGCTCGAGAGAGATGGCGGTGAAGGAACGCCGCAGAAGCGGTCGTCAACACCTTGGTTTCCGTGAAGAAACGGCAAACAATCCGCAAGCGCCTCCCCACCTCCATTCACCGGTTCAAGCTCTGCGTTGAGCGAGGAGCTGTCCGCCGCGCGCAGGGTCCTGAAGTCGAGCTGGGCCTGCAGGCTGGAGACAGCAGCGCTGTCCAGCACGTGAAGGCGATTGTCGCTCAAGTTACAATTGAAGAGGTTGTGATAGGACGGTTTTTCGACGGATGGGCTGTTGTTATATTTAGTAGCCTGGGATATCTTGTAAATCCCGTAACCTTGCTGGAACGAGAGGTTAAACTCGAACCTCCGTTTCATCGCTGTGGACACAATCAGAAAACATTTATGATTATGAAGCTGGTGAATACCTGATTGAGGAAAACTACATGCTGTGTATATTTGCTCAGAAAGCACAGAACCTAGGTTTACAGTAGATTATAAAGAGAACTTCATTCGTCTTTTAAAAACATAGGCCGATTTACAAACTTTATAGCCTATAGCCTATAGGGTTGGATAGTCTATATGTCCCAATTATGATGACCACCCTCCTATCAGAATCAATCATTAGTTCTAGAAAACACCGATGGGCCCATTTCACTAACCGGGGGTCTCATGCGCTGGATCCCGCCGGCAATTGATGAAGCAACCGCACGGAAGGTGGATCCACCGCTCGGAGAGCACGAACACCGGCGTGACCGCGGGCGCGAGCAAGGTCAGGAAAAAGCTCAGGGTCTCTAGGGAGGCGCTGCGCGCGTTCACGGCGTGGCGCACGAGCACCAGCGTCTGTGAATAGAACACAACACAATGTATTGAGTTGACTACGTAGGCCTATTTAATAAAAAATACAAAACTATATTTGTTTGTCCGTGGCCTTCAGTCCAATCCTAAACGTAAAGGCCCATAAACCAGCCACTAGGCTATTTCATTAATAATCTCAACTTTTTTGTTAAAGACAATCTCTAAATTAGTAGGCTACAATAGAACAAGACTAAGTTCAGATATTATGTAGACGTTGCCTTCTGTTTTTTCTGTTTTTGCACATTTAAACATGGAAAATACACACCATTATTGGCATCCATAGAAAGACTCGAACCACAGCTAGAATCATAGAAAAGCGCTTTTGTGCAAAAAGCACCGGTGAATCCGGTAAGCCGTCCCTCGGTCCACCGACCGAAGCGGGCGTCGTGCAGGTGAACGTGTCCACGTTGCCTCTCAGTCCGAGTCCCATGCCGAGAGAACCCGGGCGCAGCTCGCTGTAGGCACCGAAACTTTTATTCAAGCTCTCCCGGGAGAGCGAGGGAAGGTCGCACAGGGGATCAGATCCGTCCCGGCTCGGTCCTGTCGCTATTTCGAAATAACTCGGGTAGAAAGTCCGGTGCGGCTCACGGGAGCACATCAGATGATACGTGAGAGGAACGAAGAAGATCACCATACCACAGAAACAGAAACAGTAGAGCGAGAACAGCAGCGGGACGTAGAAGCCCTCGCTCTCGGGAAAGCAACCCAGAGAGGCCGGTGTGAAACTTCCCAAGCCGCACAAAGGTAACACACTGACGGCCAGGCTGAAGACCCACACGCCGACGATCGCCCACATCACTCTCAACGGTCTCTGGAGTGACTGAAGAATTCCAAACCTTTTTGTGACATAAAAGGTGTAAACTGCGATGAGACAAGCCTTGATGTTGCTGGACAGTCCTTGGAAGACGTAGAGAAGTCCAGACAGCGTGCAGATGGTCGCCGTGTCTCTCTCGTGGGTTCTCTCCCACTGGTGGAGCATGAAGAGAGACAGGGGGATCACGCTCAGCAGGTCGTCCACGGACATCGAAGCCACGATGATGCTGAGCGAGGTTTTTCTGGTCGTACGGAGGAGCGAGATGAGGGAATACACGCCGCCAACGAAGGTGACAGCTGCGATTGAGAGACATAAACCGAACAGCGCAAGGCTGACCTGCCGCTCCACCGGGTCTGTTCGCTCATAAGTCGCCGTAAAAAGGTTGCTTTTATTCGGCGAAGGTGAACTTAGGTGAGTCAAGGACATTTTTTATTTAAGTAGGCTAACTTTTCAGATGCGGCTTTTCTTTTTGCTCCGATGAGACGCTTTGCCAGCAATTCACATAAAATTGCAGGTTGTAAATCCACCGCCGCCTAGCCGTTAATTATAGCAACACACACCGCTTCAGCGCGCATCATCATAAACATGCTGGCTCGAGCCGTCCGTTAAACATCTAGCTTATCCGTCGGAAAGTGTCAGAAGGAACGCCGTCTTTCGTTCATCCACACCGAATGACTCCCCGTGCGTCGGAGGACGGTTGAAGCTCCGCAAAAAAAGGAGGCTCCTGAATCTCTGTCCAAATACAGATCTGTGCTCGCGGTACTAGACTCCAGCCGCCGGTTTACACACCATGCGTTGTCGTCACCACCTTTTTCTCTGAATGGCAGACATGGGGGTGGGCTTAATGTATGTGTGTGTGTGTGTGTGTGTGTGTGTGTGTGTGTGACACTCACTGTGTGTGTCTGCGCGCGCGTGCTCGTGCGCCCACATGGATTTATGTGGATGTTTTCGCAAATATTTATTTTTGAGCAGAATACTATCGTTTACCGATTTGAGAAGCACCCAAACCGACAGTGCTGCCTGACCAACAAAACACATATTCACGTGTCATGATTGAACTCAATACAAAATGTGTCTGTGTGTATTAGGTGAGTGAGTACGCATGCTGAAAACAACTTAGATTAACCCTGCAGTGCAGTGATCCATTCCTTCTTATTGAGCACACACACACACATACACATACACACACACACACACACACACACACACACACACACACACACACACACATACACACACACACACACACACACACACACACACACACATACACACACACACACACACACACACACACACACACACACACACACACACACACACACACACACACACACACACACACACACACACACACACACCAGGTTATATAGGGGGGATTCTCTTTGCAGGGTTTCTCATATTGCATTTGCATAATGCAATGAAATACTAACAACCACTGTGTGTTTGTGTGTGTGTGTTTGTTGTGTGTGTGTGTGTGTGTTTGTGTGTACTAAATACATGAACCTTCTGTCTGAGAATAATTCGATTTAGAAACAGGAAAACTGTTTTTGTTGAAATCATGTTCAAACTCTAACTCTGAGGTGCACAGAGTTGCTATTCTGACATGTGTGTGTCAGTCAAAGTATTTATTGGTCTTTTGCATTGAAATGATTGTGGTAAGCCTTGCTTTGGATAACATTCGAACAAAAAAGGTTCAAAGTGCAAGTTTCTAGTGTGTGTGCATGTGTGGTGTGTGTGTGTGTGTGTGTGCATGTGTGGTGTGTGTGTGTGTGTGTGTGTGTGTGGTGTGTGTGTGGTGTGTGTGTGCATGTGTGGTGTGTGTGTGTGGTGTGTGTGTGCATGTGTGGTGTGTGTGTGTGTGTGGTGTGTGTGTGCATGTGTGGTGTGTGTGTGCATGTGTGGTGTGTGTGTGGTGTGTGTGTGTGTGTGTGGTGTGTGTGTGTGTGTGTGGTGTGTGTGTGTGTGTGTGTGTGTGCATGTGTGGTGTGTGTGTGTGGTGTGTGTGTGCATGTGTGGTGTGTGTGTGTGTGTGGTGTGTGTGTGCATGTGTGGTGTGTGTGTGCATGTGTGGTGTGTGTGTGGTGTGTGTGTGTGTGTGTGGTGTGTGTGTGTGTGTGTGGTGTGTGTGTGTGTGTGTGTGTGTGTGTGTGTGGTGTGTGTGTGTGTGCATGTGTGGTGTGTGTGTGTGTGTGTGTGTGGTGTGTGTGTGTGTGTGTGTGTGTGGTGTGTGTGTGTGTGTGTGTGTGGTGTGTGTGTGTGTGTGTGTGTGTGTGGTGTGTGTGTGTGTGTGGTGTGTGTGTGTGTGTGTGTGTGTGTGTGTGTAATTGAGATGTTATTATTGTAACTGACTTTACATATTTGAAGTGTTATTGATGCATTGCAGTATTGTTTCTGCTTCCTGGTCGCTGAGATCTGGTTACTCTGTGATGTGGTTAGTAAATACAGACTGTTCCTTGAGTCTGACCACGCAAGGTCAGCTTATTGTTCTGTCCCCACAGTGTGCTGGTACAAGCTGAACCAAAGAGGGACTCAAAATAATAAAGAAATAAAAGAAATCTCTCCTGTTTTTTTGGCAAACACTACAGAGCCCATGAGCCCATGAGCCTGGCCTTGACATAGCTTGTGCTGCGAAGTGTTTGTGAGGGTGTACGTGTGTGTGTGTGTTTGTGTGTGTGCGTACACATCCGTGTGGGCGTATGTGTGTGTGGGCATGTGTGTGAGTGTGTAAATGTGTGTTTACATAACAGAGAGAGTGGCCTTCTCTGGTAAGTCCTTCAGCTGCCCCAGGATTCATCTTCTGTCTCCCAGAGAGCATCAGCTCGGTTACGTCGCTTCTTGGGTTCATGGAGTTTCATACAGTTACGTATACGTACATATAGATTTATATATATAAACATATAGTGTTTTTGTTTATACATAGCAATACTTTTATTGAGTATTTTTAACACTTTTATAGGTCCAATGAAAAGATACTTAAGACAGACTCTCTTTTTACTATTTGTTTCTCTTTCACACACACACACCCATCCACACACCCACACACACAACACACACACACACACACACACACACACACACACACACCCACACACACACCCACACACACACCCACACACACACACACAGAGTCATACACACATCAGATGTATTCTGGATGACGGATAGAAACAGAGACTGTGGGAGAAGGTTTATTATAAACGAAGAAGAGAAGGAGGGCGAGGAGGGAATGAAAGTGTTATCATTCCACACACACATTTAAAACATAATGTGCTTACATGTACCAAACACATCTGTGTTGTGCTTCCCGGTGATGCCATCAAAATAGAATACACATTCAGGAATATGATCACAGAAATACATAAATCCATGTTAATGTTTCTCCAACATCACATCAGAAGTGGTTTTAATAAGAAAGCTCTGAAGAGCAAGAAGTCATTGTGTTAATACGTGTATGCCACACACACACATGCACACACACACTCTCCCACACACACACATCTGGGTCTGGAAGTTGAATGTTCATCTAAGATAGTCATGGATAGCAAATGTACATACGCATATGAGCACAAGAACATGACACACACACTCAAACACGCACACAAAATGCATTGGGCTTGGGTAAGTTGCCACACACACACACACACAGATGCATCCAAGCATTAGTAAACACGTGCACACACATATTTGTACACAAGGAAGCAAAGCTGTTCTGACTGCTGGTCTCCAGTGGGCCGCTCTGAATACATTTCCTCTTGTAATTCTACATGGCCAGCACAGAACGGTGGTTTCCATCACACACACACACACGCACACACACACATGCACACACACACATGCACACACACAGTAACCAAACACCACTTGAGTCACTCGTCACTCCCATCAAATATTAACCTCCTGTAGCAGCTCTCAGTGTGTGACAGAGCCAGGTGAGGGGTAGGAGGAGGGAGGAGGGAGGAGGGGAGGAGGGAGGAGGGAGGAAGGGAAGGAAGGAGGAGGGAGGAGGGAGGAGGAGGAGGGAGGAGGGAGGGAGGGGGAGGGAGGAGGGAGGAGGGAGGAGGGAGGAGGGAGGAGGAGGAGGGGGGAGGGGGAGGAGGGGGAGGTTGAGCAAAAGGGATTGAGGAGTGAGGGAAGGGGGAGGGGAGGACTGGAGGAGGGGGGGAGGGGCTACAGACCAACAGACAGGAAACAGACCAACAGACAGGAAACAGACCAACAGACAGGAAACAGACCAACAGACAGGAAACAGACCAACAGACAGGAAATGAGGGATGACGTGTGAGGGATGAAGTGGCAGAACACCTCAGAAGCTCCTTTCACTGTGTGGGAACTTTCTTTTTATTAAATAAATGTTTTGAAAGGTTTAAAATATATATCTTTTAATGTGTGTGTGTGTCTTCGATGGTCTCAGGCACTTCAAGGTGAGAGTCTATGTGTGTTTGAGTGTGTGTCGTCAAAGTGACGGTTGGAGTGTGAATGTGAGTGTGTGTGTTTGTGTGTGTCTGTGAGATGGAGTGTGTATGTGTGAGAGAGTGTGTGTGTTTGTGTGTGTCTGTGAGATGGAGTGTGTATGTGTGAGAGTGTGTGTGTGTGTGTGTTTGTGTGTGTCTTCAAGGTTACAGTCAGAGTGACGCAGAAATACTCTTCTCTTTCCTTGTTAACATGGGCGACCGGTTTCCACGGAAACCCTGATTGAAGGCTACTTTGGACTATAGAGTGGGAGTGCAGAAGGACACACACACACACACACACACACACACACACATAGACACACACACACACACTCACATAGACACACACACACACTCACAGACACACACACACACACACACACTCATAGACACACACACACACACTCATAGACACACACACACACACTCATAGACACACACACACACACTCATAGACACACACACACACACAGTCTGTTCACACAGCAACACTGATGAACGCATTCCTGCCATGAACTCCATTTACAAGAATCCATTACCTTGTTTTCAAAACATCTGCACAGAGAGGCAGAGGAAAGAGAGATGTGCGTTTGTAAGTGTATGTGTGTGTGGATGCATGTGTGTAAAAATGTGTATGTGTGTTTTAGGTGTGTGCATGTGTGTGTGTTTGTGTGTGTGTGTGTGTGTGTTTAGGTGTGTGTGTGTGCGTGTGTGTGCAGGAAACCATGTGTTCTTCTCTAATGAGCTGATGACTAACTATTAATTATCTAGTATTTTCCTCCACCTCTCTCCCCAGGCACCATGCTTACTCTACCTCTCTCGCCCTCTCCCTTGAGGCTATTAAAACACAACAGTGTACAAACAGTGGAGTCAGGGAATCTCTCTGTCTAAACACAGTTAACAGTGTTATCATCCCTTGATGACAACACTTCATTATGGAAACAGGACGAGGGGAGTTATGAAAGGTGATGAGTCTATTGAAATCTTCACCGGTGCATCAAGCACCAGCCTCAGCCCCACCTCAGCCCCCAGCCCTCCAGCCCCCAGCCTCAGCCCCACCCCAGCCCTCAGCCCCCAGCCCGCCCAGACCCTCCAGCCCCAACCCCTAGCCTCAGCCCCGCCAGGCCCCCAAGCCCCCGAGCCTCAGCCCCGCCAACCCGACCCTAGCCTCAGCCCCCAGCCGCCCAAGCCCCTCAGCCTCAGCCCCAACCCCTAGCCTCAGCCTCAGCCCCCCAGTCCCCCAGCCTCGCCCCAGCCCTCAGCCTCCAGCCCACCCCAGCCCCCCAGCCCGCCCAGCCCGCACCTCCCAGCCCCCAGCCTCAGTTACCTGACCCCCTTAAGCAGTATCTGGCAGGGCTTTCCAATGAGGGCATCATGACAACTGGGTTTTTTGAAACTGGGTTTTGAAAACTGGGTTTTTAAACTCCAACGGGAAGTCATCACTCATGAAGTACTGAATAGTTCATGCTGGTCTGAGACGTGGTGGTCTGGTGATGTTCCTTTCCTCCAGATGGACCTTTATCACTGAGGGAGGAGAGAGAGTTTAGATAGATCAAGAGAGAGAGAGAGGGAGGGGCAGAGCAGGGAAGGAGGAAAGAGATGGTTAGAGATCAAGAGAGAGAGAGATGGACGGGGAAGAGAGGGAAGGAGGGAAGAGAGTTAGAGATCTAAGAGAGAGTATGAGAGGGAGGGGAGAGAGAGAAGGAGGGAAAGAGAGTTAGAGATCAGAGAGAGACAGATGGAGGGGGAGAGAGGAAGGAGGGAAAGAGAGTGAGAGATCAATAGAGAGACAGAGGGAGGGGAGAGAGGGAAGGAGGGAAAGAGAGTGAGAGATCAAGAGAGAGAGATATAAACAGGAGCACTGAAAGAGAAAGAGGCAGGATGTAGTTTCACCTGCAGACACTAGAGGGCAGTGTTCCTCACATGGTAGAGAGCAGGTCTGGTCCCCAGCCTGTGAGTCAGTCCTGGGGTGAGATGATGAAGAAGCTCTACTGCTTTCCTATCAGCTCAGTCTCTTCAAACAGAAAACAGGGAAATGTATTCTCTTTGTCTCCCTTACTCTCCCCCTCCCCCCTCTCCCTCTCCCCCTCCCTGTCCCTCTCCCACTCCCTCTCCCTCGGAGAGACCAGAAGACAGCAGAGGGCTGTGGGGTAGAAGACAGCAGAGGTGCTGTGGGGTAGAAGACAGCAGAGGGCTGTGGGGTAGAAGACAGCAGAGGGCTGTGGGGTAGAAGACAGCAGAGGGCTGTGGGGTAGAAGACAGCAGAGGGCTGTGGGGTAGAAGACAGCAGAGGGCTGTGGGGTAGAAGACAGCAGAGGGCTGTGGGGTAGAAGACAGCAGAGGGCTGTGGGGTAGAAGACAGCAGAGGGCTGTGGGGTAGAAGACAGCAGAGGGCTGTGGGGTAGAAGACAGCAGAGGGCTGTGGGGTAGAAGACAGCAGAGGGCTCATTAACATGACAAGGCCTAAACAAACAGCCCTCATGTCCCTGACACTTCCCCCCCCCCCCCCCTTTCTCCCTCCACCCCCCTTATCCCTCCACCCCCCACCCCTTCTCTCCCTCCACCCCCCCCCTTCTCCCTCCACCCCCCCCCTTATCCCTCCACACCCCCCCCCTTCTCCCCTCCACCACCCCCTCTCTCCCTCCACCCCCCCCCCTTCTCCCTCCACCCACCCCCTTATCCCTCCACCCCCTCCCCCCCCCCCTTATCCCTCCACCACCCTCCCTTCTCCCTCCACCCTGGAGACTACACCATGAAAACAGGTTTCTGCTTTTCATCACACACACACTTATCTGTATAACACACAAACACACTCGTGTTGTCTTTATAAGCTGGTCATGACATTTAGATAAGGGAGGCAAAGATCTAATGGAGCCTTGTTGGCAAAGTCCTTTTTTTATCAAGCAACCAGGAGGGCCATTCTGGAAAGAGAATAGTCTGGCTGGTCAGGTGACCACACTCACACACTGGCAGGCTGCCCATGATAATAATGAGGCATTAGGTGGGGTGAGCTGGCCAATCAAGACACACATCCTAGGTGAGCTAGCCAATCAAGAGGGACATCCTAGGTGAGCTAGCCAATCAAGAGGGACATCCTAGGTGAGCTAGCCAATCAAGAGGGACATCCTAGGTGAGCTAGCCAATCAAGAGGGACATCCTGAGGAAATTAAGCCAAAGTTGGTTAGCTTGATGATGTTGTCATGTCTTCTCTGGAAGAAGTGACTCACAGTCATTCTCTGTGTGAATCACCCAGTGATGTACACACAACACGTCAACGATTGTTTCATCATAAACAGTTCCTGTAACTGTTTATGACACACTCGACAAACACACAAATAAACACTGGTACACACATGGTAAAGCATTGGATTGCTGATCAACAGTTTGTAGGTTCAAATCCCCCTGTGTGTTTGGATGAAAGAGTCCTAACAGAATACATTATTATGATGTATGCGCACACACGCATTCACAAACACACACAGACACCAGACACACTCCCCTCACACACACTCACACACACACACACTCACTCACACACACACACACACGCACACTCACACACCCTCCGCCAGGGTGGAGAGCACTCCTCAGTTGGCATGGTAAGTGGACGAGACAGATGAAAGCCACCAGAGAGCCTCCACAGGCCGACACACACAGAGACATTCACACACAAACACTACACATAGACACACACACACAGAGACATTCACACACAAACACTACACATAGACACACAGAGACATTCACACACAAACACTACACATAGACACACAGAGACATTCACACACAAAACAGACAGACATGCACACACACACAACACTACACATAGACACATAGATACATACTTACACACACTATACACACAGAGACACACATTTGTGGAAACAAAGACTCACACAGACACATACACACACACACTCTCACACAGACACAGACACACACACACACTCACAGAGACACACACACACTCTCACACAGACACACACCCACTCTCACACAGACACACACACACTCTCACACAGACACACACACACTCTCACACAGACACACACACACTCTCACACAGACACACACACACTCTCACACAGACACACACACACTCTCACACAGACACACACACACTCTCACACAGACACACACACACTCTCACACAGACACACACACACTCTCACACAGACAGACATAACAGCATAGTGATAGTGCTGTAAGTGTGTGTGAGACAGAACAGACACCTGACTTCATGGCTGTGATGTGGCCCTGCTAGCTCATTACATACACAATATACTGAGGTGGTTATGCCAGTGTGTGTGTCTGTGTGTCTGTTGTGTGTCTGTGTGTGTCTGTGTGTGTGAAAGAGAGAAAGAATGAAAATGAAAGAAAGATAAAAACATCAGAGAGAGGATTGTGTCCAGATGCAGCCTGGCCCCCTCACACCTACACAACATGGTCATGTGACAGATGTGGTCATGTGACAGATGTGATCATTTCTAAATTGTGGGATGTTCACATGAAATACACCATCTTTTTTTCAAATCCCATTTTCAGTCCAGTAATGGACAATGGGTACTGTAGATGCAAACTGTTACCAACAGGCTTTAAAGGTCTCATGACATGAAATGTTCACTTTAGGAGGTTATTTAACATTAATATGAGTTCCCCTAGCCTGCCTTTGGTCCCCCAGTGGCTAGAAATGTCGATAGGTGTAAACCAAACCCTGGGTATTCTTCTCCGCCTTTGAGAAAATGAAAGCTGAAACACTCGGTTTTGAAAATACTGGTTTTATGACGTCATAAAACCGAAGGTTACCTCCCCTTTCTCTGCTTTGCCCGCACAGAGAATTTGGCCCACAAATGAGAAAATGAGCTACGACTGTGCGAGCGCAATATTGGTTTTCCTTGAGACATCATGGCTGGCAAACGACCGAAGCATGGCAGTTAGCCCCGCCTCTTTCTTCCTCACAGCATTTAAAGCTACAGACATAGAAACGGCACGTCCTGAGGAAAGCTCATTGTGGGACTAGTCGTAGTGGCTGTAATTCTGCACCAAGGCTGAATTTCGGGAAATAGACTTCAGATACAGTATTAGGGGACCACTAAGGCCTATATAAAAGCATCCAAAAACAGCATGTCATGGGATCTTAAAAAAAAAGTTTATTAGGAGTTTTACAAGAGTTCACAAATAACAAGGTTCAAATGCCTCAAAGATCTCCCAGTCACTCACCAACATGCCAGCCACCCCCACCCACACTCACTGCCACCCCCTCCCTCCATCCCCTCCCCCCTCTTCATCTCTCTCTCCCTCCCTCTCCATCTCTCTCCATCTTTCCCCCCTCTTCATCTCTCCCTCTCCTAACAGGAGGATAGATTTCTGTTCAAATCCATCTTAGGTAGAGACGTGTGTGTGTGTGTTCATGGATGTGTGTGGTGTGTGTGGGTGTGGGTTCATGGATGTGTGTGGTGTGTGTGTTTTTGGATGTGTGTGGTGTGTGTGTGTCTATTGAGAAATACTTTGAGCCCTGAGGAGGTGAGAGAGATGCCAAAGCGTTAATACCAAACAGACTGCCCAATCGGAGGCAGGAGCAGATTCTGTGTGTGTGTGCTCTGTGTGTGTGCTCTGTATGTGTGTGTGTGCGTGTGTGTGTGTGCATGTGTGTGTGCCAATACCAGCATCCCTCTGCTTTTGCTGCAATTAAAAGCCACCAGGAGAAGAACTCACGCTGGGCATAGTGACAACTAACGGAACGCACACAGAGAAGAGAGAGAGAGAGAGAGAGAGGGGGGGGGGAGAGAGAGAGAGAGAGAGAGAGAGGGGGAGAGAGAGAGAGAGAGAGAGAGAGAGAGAGAGAGGAGAGAGAGAGAGAGAGAGAGAGATGGAGATATATAAACAGGAGGAACTAGACAGAGAGAGTCAGAGAGAGAGAGAGAGAGGAGAGAGAGAGAGAGAGAGAGAGAGAGGAGATGGAGAGAGAGAGAGAGAGAGAGAGACAGGAGGAACTAGACAGAGAGACAGAAAGTCCAAACCTCCCTGGTCTCCATACCAGTACCCCACCCTAACCCTCCATACCAGTACCCCACCCTAACCCTCCATACCAGTACCCCACCATAATAATAATACATTTAATTTGTAATGCACTTTATATTTGAGCAAATCCCAAAGTGCTACATGATAAAACAGGTAAGTGCTAAAAAAAATAAAAAAAATAAAAACAAAAATAAAAACACATGGAGAGCATGAAAAAATTAAAATGAAACAACAAGAAAAACAATTAGGAAAAGAGCACAAGTTCACTCAAAAGCTCTCCTAAAAAGGTGGGTTTTTAGGCCACGTTTAAAAGCATCCACAGTCTGTGGTGTCCTCAGGTGGGCAGGGAGAGCATCCACAGTCTGTGGTGTCCTCAGGTGGGCAGGGAGAGCATCCACAGTCTGTGGTGTCCTCAGGTGATCAGGGAGAGCATCCACAGTCTGTGGTGTCCTCAGGTGATCAGGGAGAGCATCCACAGTCTGTGGTGTCCTCAGGTGATCAGGGAGAGCATCCACAGTCTGTGGTGTCCTCAGGTGATCAGGGAGAGCATCCACAGTCTGTGGTGTCCTCAGGTGATCAGGGAGAGCATCCACAGTCTGTGGTGTCCTCAGGTGATCAGGGAGAGCATCCACAGACTGTGGTGTCCTCAGGTGATCAGGGAGAGCATCCACAGACTGTGGTGTCCTCAGGTGGGTCAGGGAGAGCATCCACAGTCTGTGGTGTCCTCAGGTGATCAGGGAGAGCATCCACAGTCTGTGGTGTCCTCAGGTGGTCAGGGAGAGCATCCACAGTCTGTGGTGTCCTCAGGTGGTCAGGGAGAGCATCCACAGTCTGTGGTGTCCTCAGGTGGTCAGGGAGAGCATCCACAGTCTGTGGTGTCCTCAGGTGATCAGGGAGAGCATCCACAGACTGTGGTGTCCTCAGGTGATCAGGGAGAGCATCCACAGTCTGTGGTGTCCTCAGGTGATCAGGGAGAGCATCCACAGTCTGTGGTGTCCTCAGGTGGTCAGGGAGAGCATCCACAGTCTGTGGTGTCCTCAGGTGATCAGGGAGAGCATCCACACACTGGGAGCAGCTGAGCAGAAAGCCCGATCTCCCATTGTGCGGAGCTTTGTCCTGGGAGGTTTCAAAAGATGTGCTGAGGCAGATCGGAGGTGTTGAGGTCTGTGGGGTGAGGAGTTCCTTGAGGTAGGGGGGGGCTTCACCATGGATGCACTGGTGGGTAAGGAGGGAGACCTTGTACTCAACCCTGAGTGAGACAGGAAGCCAGTGGAGTGATTTGAGGATGGGGGTGATGTGGTCATGCTTGCGCACCCTCAACAGGATCCTGGCAGCACTGTTCTGGATGTACGGCCATTTCTGAAGGCTTTTCTAACCCTGCATAACCCTAACCCTGCATACCAGTACCCCACATGCTCAATCCACAAGCTAGCTAGAGGAAGGTTCATGGAAAATAACCCTGACCTTCAGACACACAGCAGAACCAAAAGCACCAGATGAGAAGCACAGGCGTTCATGGAAGCAGTTCAGGGAAGCGGATATCTAGATACCTCTCTACACACACACACCTCACTCTACACACACACACCTCTCTCTACACACACACACCTCACTCTACACACACACACCTCTCTCTACACACACACACCTCACTCTACACACACACACCTCTCTCTACACACACACACCTCACTCTACACACACACACCTCTCTCTACACACACACACCTCACTCTACACACACACACCTCTCTCTACACACACACACCTCACTCTACACACACACACCTCTCTCTACACACACACACCTCACTCTACACACACACACCTCACTCTACACACACACACCTCTCTCTACACACACACACCTCACTCTACACACACACACCTCACTCTACACACACACACCTCACTCTACACACACACACCTCTCTCTACACACACACTTTGCTCAAACCCTGGAGGACAGTTCAAGTTCCTTCGTGTTTTTGGGAACTTTATGATTCTTCCTGGCACAGAAACATTGTTGATATTGTATGCAGAACATTTCGTGATAAGCAGTTAAAACACAATTAAAGTATTGTCCTGAATGTTGTAACCTACAGTCAGGGAGGATTGTCTGTGGTGTGTGGCTGAAACGCTGACATGGCTTTCTTCATAAACACACACCATGTTTCTTATATTCCTATATTCAGCGAATATAGTTCCAGATTGGGAAACGAAACATTGGCATTAAAATCATATTTTCGTTCAGCATTCCCGTCGACACGAGCGTAGAATGAGGCGACACAGACACATCCAGCACACCTGATTCGCATAATTAGCAGGTTGACAAGCTGAATCCTGTTTGTAACTGTGGTTAAACCTCCAGGAGCAGGGTTGGCCAGTAAATAGTCATTTAAAATAGTAAACTTTTTTATTTTCCACTGGACTGTAGTTCGTTATTGTTATGGTGGTAGTCTGCTTTCAAACTATAACCTGCCAACACACAAATCGAGCTAATAAAAAAGTGAGGACTAATTGTATTTTTACTAAACATTTTAGAGGAAATTATGAAATTCAGCCGATGCTCAAAGTAGGATGTGTTAGTGATGCGTCTTGCAGGAATCAGACTTCGGAGGGAGGGGGGGGGGGGTTGCTTATAGGCGGCTGTGTCGCAATATAACGTGTCAGAGAGGTTTGGTCTAACGCGAAAACTCAGCTAATACACCGAGGCAAACCGTAGACCAATAAGCGACCTCAGCGGCAACGAGTCTGATTTAACCGCACGCACCTCGGGCACATCCCGTCACCTCGAGGTATTCCGTCTTAACTGACGGTGTGTGCCTTTGACAGGCTCACTTCTTAACGCCGCTTGATAGAGGAGTCACCGACTCGGTAACCAGAGAACTTCAGAAGCGAGCTTCACTTGCCGAGCTTAACATCCACGCGGCCGTTTGAGTTGGCTTTCTCTCGCACATTGCATCTCAGCGATTTTACAGAGACATGTTGTAGACTCTTATCTACAGGAGTGCACGTTTGCGTTGGTTAAGTGGAGACGGGAACAGGCGCGGTTTGTGTTTGAAATCCACAGTAAGGTGGCGCGAGTCTGCAGGTAGATTGTCAACCGTTATTGATTATCCAGGTCGCGTTTTCTCCGTGGATCTGATAGATGTTAGACTGTTGGATGTGATGCCCATTTATATTATCGACCGAAAATTTCCAGACACACCTGGTAAGTCATTTATCACTCTGTTGACTGGTTTGTAGCTACAGTTACATGCTTGCTCGGCATCTTTGCGCGTGCGTGTTTTTGTGTGGGGGGGAGAGAGATGAGGGGGGGGGGGGGGAGGAGAGCGGGAGAGGGAGAGGTGGACCGGTTGATCATGCAGTTCTACTGAGTTTGTTGATGTGCAACAGTTAGACGATACCGGGCAGAGTCCGAGAGTCTCGTGCGTGCTGCGTGTGCGAACAGCGTGACAGCCGGTCACCTACCGGGGATAGCTGACCGGTGTATTTCTCTGCGTGCTTTTAAAATAATAACCGACCGGGAGTTCGGTTTCCCTCAGTACATTTTCTGACTTGTCTTTAATTTAGTGCTTTCTTAGGTCTACAGTTATAATGGTTGCACATTTACATCATTCCTCGTAGTGTGAAAGATTCGTTGGATCGTTGCACCTTGCTGTGAAAAACTGTGCGAAGTCCTGCACACACGCTGTCTCCATAGTGTGTGTGTGTGTGTGTGTGTAGGTTTGAGTGTTTAGGTTTTAAAGCCACAGTGAATAATGGCTTTAATATTGAAGTGGTGTGTGTGTGATCTCAAGAGGGCTTGTGTTTTCAGATTCTCGATAGGGGACAGAACACACATGCCTGTGTGTGTGTGTGGTCATTAAAACATACTTCAAGCTTCATGGGGTAGGCTGTCTGTCCAGCCTTTAAAAGATGGCATGCCCCCGTGTAACGTGCGTGTGCGAGAGAGTAGTCATTAACACATGCCCCATCACAGCTTGTAGTGAGTGTGTGTGTGTCAGAGAGGCATGCTACAAGTGCTCCCTACAATTCCTAACTAGCATGCCTCAGTAGACTGAGTGGGAGTTAATCACTCAAAATGATGGAAGAACTCCCACTGTCTGACTCTCTCTCCCCCACACACCTCCCTCTTTCTCCCCCACACACCTCCCTCTTTCTCCCCCAAACACCTCCCTCTTCTCCCCCAAACACCTCCCTCTCTCTCCCCCAAACACCTCCCTCTCTCTCCCCCACACACCTCCCTCTTTCTCCCCCAAACACCTCCCTCTCTCTCCCCCACACACCTCCCTCTCTCTCCCCCACACACCTCCCTCTCTCTCCCAACACACCTCCCTCTCTCCCCCACACACCTCCCTCTCTCTCCCCCACACACCTCCCTCTCTCTCCCCCACACACCTCCCTCTCTCTCCTCCACACACCTCCCTCTCTCTCCCCCACACACCTCCCTCTCTCTCCCCCACACACCTCCCTCTCTCTCCCCCACACGCCTCCCTCTCTCTCCCCCACACACCTCCCTCTCTCTCCCCCACACACCTCCCTCTCTCCCCCACATGCCTCCCTCTCTCTTTCTCTCTGTTTTCTCTGCTTCACATCTCTCCCATTCTAACACATCTCTCTTTCGTTTAAGATTCTATCCAAGTGTCAGGACTACCCCTCCCTTCGCTCAAACACACACACGGATCACCCCTCTATGAACAATATGCACCCAGACTCCCGTGGTTCATGGGTTAGGGTTCATGGGTTAGGGTTAGGGTTAGGGTTCGCTGGTGTGACAGCAAGACACATGACTTTGTCGTCAACATTTACAGTAATCTCTTCTTAGTGTGTGTTTGTGTCTCTCTCCCTCTTCCCTCCATTCCTCCTCTTTCTGACCCTCCCCTTTCTCCAACTAGCCTCCCTCTCTCCTCACTCTGTCCTCCCTCCTTACTCTCTCCTCACTCTCTCCTCACTCTGTCCTCCCTCTCTCCTCCCTCTCTCCTCCCTCCCTCCTCACTCTGTCCTCCCTCACTCTCTCCTCTCTCTCTCCTCACTCTCTCCTCCCTCTCTCCTCCCTCCCTCCTCTCTCCCTCCTCCCTCTCTCCTCCCTCTCTCCTCACTCTCTCAACACCCGTTTTTCTTTTCTCTCCATCCTTCCAGTTTAGTTACATATACTACACATTTCTTAAGCCTGTGTGTGTTTGTGTGTGTCAGTGTTTAAATAAGTGTGTATTCTCAACGTACACTTGCACACTTATAATAGCACACATGCAGTCATTAGTATACTGGAGGTAGAGCAGGCTCAGTTCTGCAGACACGCACAAGTCCAGCGCTACTTCTACACAGTACAGCTCAAAGCTACACAGCTACAGCCCACAGGCCACAGCCCACAGGCTACAGCCCACAGCCCACAGCCTACAGCCCACAGGCTACAGCCCACAGCTACAGCCCACAGCTACAGCCCACAGGCTACAGCCCACAGCTACAGCCCACAGCCTACAGCCCACAGCTACAGCCCACAGGCTACAGCCCACAGCTACAGCCCACAGGCTACAGCCCACAGGCCACAGGCCACAGCCCACAGCCCACAGGCTACAGCCCACAGGCCACAGCCCACAGGCTACAGCCCACAGGCCACAGCCCACAGGCTACAGCCCACAGGCCACAGCCCACAGCCCACAGGCCACAGCCCACAGGCCACAGCCCACAGGCCACAGGCCACAGCCCACAGCCCACAGGCTACAGCCCACAGCCCACAGCCCACAGGCTACAGCCCACAGGCCACAGCCCACAGGCCACAGGCCACAGCCCACAGGCCACAGCCCACAGGCCACAGCCCACAGGCCACAGCCCACAGGCCACAGCCCACAGGCCACAGCCCACAGCTACAGCCCACAGCTACAGCCCACAGCTACAGCCCACAGGCTACAGCCCACAGGCTACAGCCCACAGGCTACAGCCCACAGCTACAGCCCACAGGCTACAGCCCACAGGCTACAGCCCACAGGCTACAGCCCACAGGCTACAGCCCACAGGCTACGGCCCACAGCTACCATTTCAATTATCTACTGTAAGGGCAAAATGTGAGTTATCAGTACGGCTTTCTTCACACTTTTCTGTAATGGACAATTATCTGTCCTCCAGTGTGTCTCAGTCTAACAGCAGGGCTGACTGTACAGAGGGGGTCTAGTTTTGAAAAGACGAAAATGGGCTGAGTTCAGAGATCTTGGTGTACGTGTGTGTGTGTTGGGAGTTGACGCGTTGGTGTGTGTGTGTGTGTGAATGTTGCTGTTTATGAGTCCCTGGCTCTTGTTCGTTCTAAAGGAGGCGGACATACTTTGTCCCTGGTTAGGCTGCTCTCATCTCAGCTAGCGATCCCCCTCGTCACACTGCCAGGTCACTGTAGCCGCCTTTAAACCTGTGTGTGTGTGTCTGTTTGTCTCATGTCTCAGTGTGTGTGTCTGACGTGTGTGTAGATGTTTGTGTGCGTGTGTGTTGGTGCACGTATGTAAGTGTTTGTGCATGTGTGTGTTTGTGCACATGTCAGTGTGTGTGTTTCTCCATGCTGTGTCAGAGGGATCATTAATGGCCCTCAGAGAGATAAAGTTTACTGCTTGCTCCGTGAACCTTGAAGAGTCTCACTTGCTGGAGTGGAAAACAGCACAGTGTTGAGTGGCTGTGAAGAAGAATCTCTTGTTCTGAAGAGGGATCTGCTGTTCTGAAGAGGGATCTGCTGTTCTGAAGAGGGATCTGCTGTTCTGAAGAGGGATCTCTCTCCTGTGTTCTGTGTTCCTCAGTCCAAGCTGTCCTGGTTTCAGAGGCTAGACTACTCGAAGGTCTGTTCCTGAACACTTCGGATCTCCCTTTCCTTTGGTTCTTTCCTTGTCATTGGCAGCTTTTCTGCTGTGGGTTCTTGTGTTATTGATAGTTTCAGTCTTGTCTGGGTCTTTCCCACCAAGGCAGTGTTCGATGTTCTCCAGGGGTCAAAACGTTTTCCGGGAGTTTTACAATTATAGCAATGTTCTCCAGGGGTAAATATACAGAACATTTTCTGTGGGGTATCACAGTATATGTATTCATTCAGCAGACACTTTTATGTGACGCAGAGAGGAGGCTTAGGACCTGAGAGATGTTGATGCTTGGAGCCACAGTCCAGGTCGGAGGTTTAATTAGACTTTTTGAAAACGGCAAATCTGTCATCGTCCCCCACACACTTCTGATTCTGACATTATATTTAATGGCTGCATCGTCAGGTGTTATAAAAGGGTTTCCCATCCACAAACCTACGCCCCTGCATTAATCTGACGTGTTTGATCTCTCAGCTGAGTAACCTCACTGTGTTGTCAGGTGAGATACCTGACTGTGACCTGTGTTGTCAGGTGAGTTACCTGACTGTGACCTGTGTTGTCAGGTGAGTTACCTGACTGTGACCTGTGTTGTCAGGTGAGATACCTCTGGCCCGATCTGAGGAGGAGCAGCTGGCCATGACGGAGACCAACGCCCCCAAGACGTCCAGGAAGGCTGGCTGGAGCTCCCTGGAGATCGGCCTCATCACCATCGTCTCCCTCCTCTTCGTCGTCATCGTGGCCCTCATCATCCTCTTCTCCACACAGAGGAGCGGTGAGCGTCCTGCAACAGCCAGCCAGCCAGCTCATCAGCCAGCCAGCTCATCAGCCAGCCAGCCTGTTAGTCAGCCAGCCTGTTAGTCAGTCAGCCAACTAGCTAACCAGTTTCCTGCCTATGATGACACCAGTCTACTGTGGTTGGGTAGTCAGTCATTAAGTCAGGCAGAAACTCTGACCATCAGTCCAGCAGTGAGACTGACAGACTCGTGTACCCTGGCGTAAACTCTACCATAAGAACATTCTACCTAGCAATTATAATGAGCAAAGGTTCACTTGTCTACAAAGGTATCTTACAAGAGGGGAGTTCTTGTTTGCAGTAGCGACAGGCGGCGCAGGGAGGAGACAGACTTCTGGAACAGTTTGTTGTTGTTTATCACGGTCCAAAGTGACAAGTTACTGAAGCGCAGAGAAGAATGCTGTCAGGAGTTCAAAGGTTTGTGTGTGTGTGTGTGTGTGTGAAGCTACAGTCGAAGTGTGGACCAGGCCTAGGCCTCAGGTGCAGACACTGCTTCAGAGTGTGGACCAGGCCCTAGGCCTCAGGTGCAGACACTGCTTCAGAGTGTGGACCAGGCCCTAGGCCTCAGGTGCAGACACTGCTTCAGAGTGTGGACCAGGCCCTAGGCCTCAGGTGCAGACACTGCTTCAGAGTGTGGACCAGGCCCTAGGCCTCAGGTGCAGACACTGCTTCAGAGTGTGGACCAGGCCCTAGGCCTCAGGTGCAGACACTGCTTCAGAGTGTGGACCAGGCCCTAGGCCTCAGGTGCAGACACTGCTTCAGAGTGTGGACCAGGCCCTAGGCCTCAGGTGCAGACACTGCTTCAGAGTGTGGACCAGGCCCTAGGCCTCAGGTGCAGACACTGCTTCAGAGTGTGGACCAGGCCCTAGGCCTCAGGTGCAGACACTGCTTCAGAGTGTGGACCAGGCCCTAGGCCTCAGGTGCAGACACTGCTTCAGAGTGTGGACCAGGCCCTAGGCCTCAGGTGCAGACACTGCTTCAGAGTGTGGACCAGGCCCTAGGCCTCAGGTGCAGACACTGCTTCAGAGTGTGGACCAGGCCCTAGGCCTCAGGTGCAGACACTGCTTCAGAGTGTGGACCAGGCCCTAGGCCTCAGGTGCAGACACTGCTTCAGAGTGTGGACCAGGCCCTAGGCCTCAGGTGCAGACACTGCTTCAGAGTGTGGACCAGGCCCTAGGCCTCAGGTGCAGACACTGCTTCAGAGTGTGGACCAGGCCCTAGGCCTCAGGTGCAGACACTGCTTCAGAGTGTGGACCAGGCCCTAGGCCTCAGGTGCAGACACTGCTTCAGAGTGTGGACCAGGCCCTAGGCCTCAGGTGCAGACACTGCTTCAGAGTGTGGACCAGGCCCTAGGCCTCAGGTGCAGACACTGCTTCAGAGTGTGGACCAGGCCCTAGGCCTCAGGTGCAGACACTGCTTCAGAGTGTGGACCAGGCCCTAGGCCTCAGGTGCAGACACTGCTTCAGAGTGTGGACCAGGCCCTAGGCCTCAGGTGCAGACACTGCTTCAGAGTGTGGACCAGGCCCTAGGCCTCAGGTGCAGACACTGCTTCAGAGTGTGGACCAGGCCCTAGGCCTCAGGTGCAGACACTGCTTCAGAGTGTGGACCAGGCCCTAGGCCTCAGGTGCAGACACTGCTTCAGAGTGTGGACCAGGCCCTAGGCCTCAGGTGCAGACACTGCTTCAGAGTGTGGACCAGGCCCTAGGCCTCAGGTGCAGACACTGCTTCAGAGTGTGGACCAGGCCCTAGGCCTCAGGTGCAGACACTGCTTCAGAGTGTGGACCAGGCCCTAGGCCTCAGGTGCAGACACTGCTTCAGAGTGTGGACCAGGCCCTAGGCCTCAGGTGCAGACACTGCTTCAGAGTGTGGACCAGGCCCTAGGCCTCAGGTGCAGACACTGCTTCAGAGTGTGGACCAGGCCCTAGGCCTCAGGTGCAGACACTGCTTCAGAGTGTGGACCAGGCCCTAGGCCTCAGGTGCAGACACTGCTTCAGAGTGTGGACCAGGCCCTAGGCCTCAGGTGCAGACACTGCTTCAGAGTGTGGACCAGGCCCTAGGCCTCAGGTGCAGACACTGCTTCAGAGTGTGGACCAGGCCCTAGGCCTCAGGTGCAGACACTGCTTCAGAGTGTGGACCAGGCCCTAGGCCTCAGGTGCAGACACTGCTTCAGAGATGGATGCACCTGCTGCTGGAGTGTGAAGAGATTACATGGTTTATCTACTGTGCACAAGGTGGTTTGGCTGAAGGAAGTTGATCTTGTACCTGTAGCCAGCGTCGGAAATACACGAGGGCAAAGGGCAAAAATGCCCCTAAGAAATATCATTTTGCCCCTGATATCACTAAGAGGGGGGAAAAAATTGCCCCCAAAACAAACGTTAATTTAAAAAAAAAATGCCCTGGATTTCAGTCAGTGGGGGCAAAAATTGCCCCCCCCAAAAATATTTAAATTTCCTACCCTGCCTGTAGCTCATTAAACAGATGATGACCAAGCAGGTTAGCTGGGAGACACTGATGGAGGCGCTGCAGAAACAGCTGACAATATGAATGATGTGATGAATGATTGACTGGGCTAGGTAGCAGAGGTGTTCTAAGATGAACAGTTAAACTGACCAGCGAGATCTAGGGTTTCCATTAGCTACCAGTTTATCACACTCATCAATCTGCTGCTGGATATTGGTGTGTGTGTGTGTGTGACCTGTTTTTGTCGGTGCTTGTGGTGCTATAGTGTATAAATGTTTAAACAGTCATGACAGGCTTGATTTAAACAGGGTGCCACTTCACCTAAAGAACTGTGTGTGTGTGGTTGGGTGGACGGAGGGGGGATTATTATTATTTCTGTCTTGAAATCAAGAATCCGGGTTATGAGCCGTTTCCAGCCAATAAGAGGATAAGAGATAGGCCGTGTGTGTGTGCAGATGTGTGTGTGAGAACTATGACGATGACCTAGTGATGACCTAGTGTTTCCTTTCCAGATGGCATCTGCACAACAGCAGACTGCACACAGTCAGGTAAGGGGTGTGTAGATACATCATCCCTAGTAAGATTTGTGTATGTTTACATATTGTTAAGATGTGTGTGCTTCACGTGAGAGCACAACTTGTGTGTGTGTGTGTGCACGTGTGTGTGTGTGTGTGTGTGGCGCAGCCTCTCGTCTGATAGAGAACATGGATGACAGAGTGGATCCTTGTGAGGACTTCTACCTGTACGCCTGTGGAGGCTGGCTGAAGAGGAACATCATCCCAGAGACCAGCTCCAGATACAGCACCTTCGACATCCTGAGAGACGAACTGGAGGTGGTGCTCAAAGGTCAGTCTCTCTCTCTCTCTCTCTCTCTCTCTCTCTCTCTCTCTCTCTCTCTCTCTCTCTCTCTCTCTCTCACTCACTCACTCACTCACTCACTCACTCACTCACTCACTCACTCACTCACTCAGTACATTGGCAAACGTAGCGTTTGACGGTTTGAAATGATCCCGATGCCAATATTTGTAATGTAGCGAGGAGTTTAACAACTGCTGGGATGGAATGTGAACGCTGAGTCAGAGATTTTATGTAATCTTTGATTTCTTCCAGTAACTGTAATATTGCATGGCTGCTTAATCTGTAACGCGTAATGATTTTGTGTTCACTCAACTCAAAAAGTGTGAAAATCCTTTGGCCTATGTCTTCGTCTTGCTCGGGTTACGGCTGTCATTTCACCAGGAAGCATATGCGCATCCTGGTTTACACCCTTTTTTTAACAGGCGGAGAATTTTCACAGCAAAATAGAGGTGCGCTTTCACAGGCGGTTTTTGTACATACCTCGGAATACATAATCAGGCGCACTTTACGCATCCCCTCCCATCTCTTTATGGGAAACTCCCTCTTTCCCCTTGACCCTCCCGTGAATTCATATGCATGACACGAAAAAGCGCATTTTGCCATTTTCAGTTCCCGCGACAGAAGTCTGCGCTTTTACCTCAGTGCGGCATGTTTGTACATACCTCCCCATGCTTTTCCGCGCAAATTGCGAAACAAATACGCCTAAAGTGGGCGTAAAAGCGTTAGTACATGAGGCCCTCAGTCTCTCTCTCTCTCTCACTCACTCTCTCACTCAGTCTCTCTCACTCAGTCTCTCTCTCTCTCTCTCTCTCTCAGTCTCTCACTCTCACTCACACTCTCACACACATATTACTCCCAGTAGTAATGCTGCAGAGTAGTTCAATTATTATTACTTGAGGGACACCAGCAACCAAAGAGGATGAGGATGATTACAAGGATGTTAAGTTGTGGTGTTTGTAGAGTGAATGAGGGCTGTGTTTTGTATTCTAGGGCTCTGTTGAGGAATGTGTGTTTGAGAGCTGTGAGTTGGGTTATCAACCCTAACCCTGTGAGTTGAAGGCTGGGTTGATGTTGGCTGTGTTCATGGTGACCGTGTGCACGGCGACGGTGTGCACGGCGACGGTGTGCACGGCGACAGTGTGCACGGTGACAGTGTGTATGTAGGCTGATGCCCTTGAGAGACGGAGCTCCACAAATAGTCTTGAGAGCAGAGCAGCACGTGGGGCTGCAGGAGGTGGCATGTGGTCCGCTGGCTCGGCTAGGTCAGCGTGTGTGTGAGAGTGTGTGTGAGAGTGGGAGAGGAGGGGGAGGGGAGGGGGGGAAGGGGAAGGTTGGTGTCAAATAAAGGTTAAAGTTTACAGTTCAAGTTTCTCCTCGGTCATGTCAGTGTGGACGTCTCTCTTTCCTTTTAACCCCTCATGGGGTTAAAAGGGTCTCCCTCTCTCTCCCTCTCTCTCTCCCTCTCTCTCTCTCTCTCTCTCTCTCTCTCTCTCTCTCCCCTCTCTTTCTCTCTCTCCCTCCCTCCCTCTCTCTCTCTCTCCCTCTCCCTCTCTCTCTCTCTCTCTCTCCCTCTCCCTCTCTTTCTGCGTGTGTCTCTTTGTCTCGCCCGTCCTTCCCTCTCTGTGATTGACACTCTTTGGTGTGTCTGGAAGAAGATGTCCTAATCAGCATGTGGGATTGTTAAGGGTCCTACTCCCAGCTTGATTGCTAATGCCTGATTGAAAACCCCAGCCTCATCTGAGGATGCCGGCTTCTCACTCGCTCACAACGCCCGCAACTAAACCTGTTCAGAGGCGTGTCTTGGTTGTTCTCTGAGGTGAGTTTCTCCCTGAAACAGGTGGTCATTTAGAAACATGCAGACAGCTTCTGTACCATCACGTCTCAGATCTCAGAGAACATGACGGATTCATGCCAAACCACCACGGCATGTTACAATGAACACAGTCTTGTAACCCAGACAGAAATCGTGTGTGTGTATGTATGTTTGTGTGTATGTAAAGTAGTTGTGTATGCCTGTGTGTTTGCATAGTTTAAATCCACTTCATGTGAAACTACACTGCATGAAACTCACAAGGGCCAGTTCAGAGCCAGAAGTTGTGTGTGTGTGTACACTCTTGACGTTCACTCACCCCGCTGTGAGTGAGCGTGTGAAAATGGACATGGCCTCAGAAGGTCCCACCAAAGGGATCCCCCCCTCTGTGTTGTTGCTGGGGTGTTAGGGTCACCTGACCTCTGGGCTCAGGCCCCTCAGGGGTCAGGGGCCTTCACACCCAGAACATGAAATCAGACATGCAACCTTTAACCTTGGGCTCATTCCTCCTGACTGGCCAGACACACCCCCTTCCCCCTATTGGCTGTTAACAGCTGGACACCTTTGGACATCGCCCAAGTGTCATCCGTGTGTGTGTGTGTGTGTGTGTGTGTGTGTGTGTATGCTTGTAAATGCCTTGCGTTCTTGCCCGAAGCAGTAAGATGCCATAAAGGATCTCTAATGATGGTCTGAGTTCAGTTTAACCCTAGGTGTGTGTGTGTGTGTGTGTGTGTGTGTGTGTGCGTGTGCGTGTAAGAGAAAGAGTCAGAGTATTTTCCATGTGTACACTTTTTTCAGGTGTGGCATACTGTGCAATAATTTGCCCAATTGAGCTCAAGCTTTTTAATTACTACCTTGTTTGTGCCAGATGGGCTGGAGGGGGGGGGAGAGGAGGAGGAGGAGGAGGAGGGGGGGAGAGGAGGAGGGGGGGAGAGGAGGAGGGGGGGGGGGAGAGGAGGGGGGGGAGAGAGGGGGGGAAATGTAGAAGGAGAGGAAAGATGAAGTAATCAGCAGTGAAGAACTTGTGTGCTTGTGAGAACATCGTGGTCTCAACATAAATGTTACGAGGGCTTTATCCAGGATGTCTGGTCTATGTAAGGTTAGGGGCTGTTAAATATGCATCAGTGCAGCCCACAGGGGCGGGGCTGAGGGAGACTTCCTGTCTGGACCCCCCGAGGTAGGAAGTGGTGCCATGGTGATAAGGTCACAGTTAATGTGTAACGTATAATGTTTGATGTCATCCTAGAGCCTCCTAGAGGCTGGGGCGGCCTCCTAGGGGCTGGGGCGGCCTCCTAGAGGCTGGGGCGGCCTCCTAGGGGCTGGGGCAGGGAGGAAGACAAGCAGACAGGCAGGGAGGGAGACAGGCAGGGAGAGAGAGAAGGAGGGATGGAGACAGATGGAGAAAGGAGAGAGAGAGGGATGGAAGTCTCCATGTTATTCAGAGAGAAGCTGCCCACAGAGCAGTGCATGCTGGGAAGGGGGCCTCAAATTAGAGGGGTGTGTGCCAAATAAACTACAGGTGGTACCCAACCAAGTCAAACACACACACAGACAGACAGACAGACGCACACACACACACATACTGACACAAGCTGACAAACACAGACAGGTATACACAGACAAACATTTGTACACGGGGACATGCAAACATGTTTGCTTACACACACACACACTCTCTCACTGCCACATGAACACCAGGAAGTCTGTAATCCAATCATGACCTGTGGCCTTTCCCAGGAAGTGCCCAATCAGGTCTAAACCCTGAGCTTCATTAAGATTACATGAGCACATAAATTGTGCACACTGGGTAATGAGACAACAGGGGGTCTGCCCTGTCAGCAGAGGGAGATAGGGGGGAGGAGGGTAAGGGAAGAGAGGAGGGAGAGGGGGTAAGGGAAGAGAGGAGGGAGAGGGGAGGGGGGAGGTGAGATTATTTTCTCAGTAGCTCCCCACAAGCACATTGTCTTCTGTGAGCAGTGTCTTTCTACAGCTCTGCTGATGTTGGAGACCAGAGATGGTTTACTCATTCTGTTTTCTGTCTCTCTCTCTGTCTCTCTGTCTCTCTCTCTCTGCAGGTGTGCTGGAGAGAACAGTGGAAGGTGAGGCCGCTGCCCTCACCAAAGCAAAAACCCTCTACAGGTCCTGCACCAATGAAAGTGAGTCTTGGGGCCTTGGGGGCGGAAGCACGCCATGTCGATCTCATGACAGCCCACCTATGAAATCAGTCCTTTTCTGACTGGGAGCCAGCTGATTGGTTAGATGTCCTGTGCTGTCTTCTCTCTAAGGTCAGATTGAGCAAAGGGGCGGGGCTCCGCTGCTTGACATGCTCCCTGATCTTCTGGAGTGGCCAATAGCAACAGACGACTGGGAGGCGACCCATGGTAAGATACTGAGGCCACGCCCACAACTCTAACCCCTCCCACACTCAGCATGGTGGTTCACCTCCTTCCTCTCCTCTCCTCAGGTGCTAGGTGGAGGTTTGAAGACGTTCTTGCCAAACTGAATGAGAAATACGGGACTCAAGTTTTGGTTAACTTTTTTGTCGGCACGGACGACAGAGACTCCAACTCCCACATCATCCATGTAGGTGCCACGCCCCCTTCCCAAGCCACGCCCCCTTGCCAAGCCCCTTGCCACGCCCCTCAGACCTCATCACTGAATAGAACATTCTAGAACACTAGAGACTCTAGACTCTCCCAACATTCTCACTTAAAAGACTCAGCTTAGTAACAGGCTTGACAGTGGGCCTTAGTAACAAGCGTGACCCTGGGCCTTAGTAACAGGCGTGACCGTGGGCCTTAGTAACAGGCTTGACAGTGGGCCTTAGTAACAAGCGTGACCGTGGGCCTTAGTAACAGGCGTGACCCTCGGCCTTAGTAACAAGCGTGACACTGGGCCTTAGTAACAAGCGTGACCCTGGGCCTTAGTAACAGGCGTGACCCTGGGCCTTAGTAACAAGCGTGACCCTGGGCCTTAGTAACAGGCGTGACCCTGGGCCTTAAAACAGGCGTGACCCTGGGCCTTAGTAACAGGCGTGACCCTGGGCCTTAAAACAGGCGTGACCCTGGGGCCTTAAAACAGGCGTGACCCTGGGCCTTAGTAACAGGCGTGACCGTGGGCCTTAGTAACAGGCATGACCCTGGGCCTTAGCAACAGGTGTGAATGACGGCTTGTGTTTGTATCTCTGTCAGTTTGACCAGCAGACCAGCCTGGGGCTTCTGTCCAGGGATTACT
>CM042852.1:16525597-16760597 GCA_023658055.1 Thaleichthys pacificus | reverse complement strand
ACTATGCAACTTGTGATCCTGGATTTTTTGCAGTACTTTCAATGTGCTTTTCTTCATCTTCCTCCTCTTCCACATGATCTGTCTCAGGGCTATATAAGATATCTTATATCTTATTATATTGAGAGCTGCCGGCTCATGTCTTCACCTCTCTTCCTGGTCCAACAGGAAGGAACTATGACAAGGACGGGGACCTGAAGGACTGGTGGACCCCTGGCTCCACCCACAGGTTCCTGGAGCTGTCTAAGTGCATGGTGGACCAGTACGGAAACTTCTCCTGGGATCTGGCCAACGGCCTGCACGTACGACCTCTCCTACCCCTCTTCCTCTCCACTTCTGCCTTCCTCCTCTTCCTCTTCTCCCTCTCACCCTTTATTCCCCTTCTCATTTTCGATAATAGCAACAAAAAAAATCATCTTGTTGCCGGCAGAGTTGCAACTTGTTTTTCTGGAACACAGAATGTACTGTTACTATATGTACTTGTTTCTTTCTTTCTATCTCTCTCTATCTCTCTCTATCTCTCTCTCTCCCTAGTTAAATGGGAACAACACTTTGGGAGAGAACATTGCAGACAACGGTGGGATTCGCCAGTCATATCAGGTACACACATACATACACGCACACAGTTATCACTGGCCTTCAGTAGTCTACAAACCTGAAACCTAATTTGACTAATCATACCTCCTACTCATTCTAGGCACAGGGTACATAGCTAATGGGCCAATCAGAGAGCTGTCTGGCGTTAACAATGATATTTGTGCTAACAATGACAGCCTACCCCTCAACCAATCACCTTCCTGTCGTCTTGCTCACATCAAAACTGATTGAAAAGAAATAAATTGAGGGATTATTATAGAAAGTCCCACCAGACCAGACAGATCTGGACCTTTTCTGAGATGCATGGACCCTCGGTAAAGAGGTGTGTGTGTGTGTGTGTGTGTGTGTGTGTGTGTGTGTGTGTGTGTGTGTGTGTGTGTGTGTGTGTGTGTGTGTGTGTGTGTGTGTGTGTGTGTGTGTGTGTGTGTGTGTGTGTGTGTGTGTGTGTGTGTGTGTGTGTGTGTGTGTGTGTGTGTGTGTGTGTGTGTGTGTGTGTGTGTGTGTGTGTGTGTGTGTGTGTGTGTGTGTGTGTGTGTGTGTGTGTGTGTGTGTGTGTGTGTGTGTGTGTGTGTGTGTGTGTGTGTGTGTGTGTGTGGTGTGTGTGTGTGTGTGTGTGTACGCGTGTACGCGAGGGTGTTTTTGGCTTTGTCTATCCTTGTGGGGACCTCACTGGTGAAACATGAAAAACTTGACCTTGAGGGGCACTTTTGAAGTTATGGGGTTTTAGAGTTAGAATTAGGTTTAGAATGACATGTAGGGATTAGGAGGGTTAGGGTTAGGAGTAGTTAGAGAGAACAACATTTTGAATGGGAGTGAATGGTCGGGCCCCACTAGGATAGCAATACAAACCTGTGTGTGTGTGTTACAGGCCTACCAGAACTTTGTCAGGACACATGGAGAGGAGCTCCGTCTGCCTGGAATACAGCTCTCTCACAACCAGCTGTTCTTCCTCAACTTTGCCCAGGTCTGGAGGGGGGAGGTCTGGAGGGGTGGAGGCGGGAGGAGAGGGGTCTGGAGGGGGCTGGGGGAGGAGAGAGGGATGGAGGGGGGAGGGGGCAAGGGGCAAGGGGGAGGAAAGAGGTCTGGAAGGAAGGTGGACTGCGTGGGAGGGAGGGATCAGGAGGGAAAGATGGAAAGATAAATGGATGAATAGAAAGATTCAAGCTATAAAAAGATGAATAAATGGAGGGAGAGAGGGATGGACTAATGGACAAACCAATGAGGTCAGTAAAGGCTGACCTAGGTCAGCTGACCAGGTTTCTCCTCTCTCTCCCTGACAGGTGTGGTGTGGGACCCATCGCCCGGAGCAAGCAGTCAACTCCATCAAAGTTGACGTGCACAGTCCTGGAAACTTCCGGTAACCTTTCATCTCACACTCACCAAAAAACGGAATAAGAAAGATGAACGGAGTGATGTAGTAATGATCATGTATTTATGTAGCAGAGGCTTTTATACATGTCACTTTTTATCCATTTAGCTGTTGGATGTTTTTATCCAAAGCGACATACACACAGTGCATATGGAGTGTACAGCAGAAGGTCATGGATCAGAAGTGTGCTGTTCTAACAGTGTTTCAGTGGTCAAGGAATGCTCTGTGTTTACCAGGAATATTGATCCAAAGAGGCTTTTTCCCTCTGTCGTCAGAAGCTCTACCATCATCTAAACCCATCCCATAATAACTCTCTACCATCATCTAAACCCATCCCATAATAACTCTCTACCATCATCTAAACCCATCCCATAATAACTCTCTACCATCATCTAAACCCATCCCATAATAACTACAAGAAACAAACCATGACATGAGCTGCAGTTGTGTGACCTTTGACCTTTGACCCCCTTGGCAGGGTCCTGGGTTCTCTCCAGAACTTCCCAGAGTTCGCGAAAGCCTTCAAGTGCAGAAAGAACAGCTACATGGTTCCTGAGAACACGTGCCGGGTCTGGTGATGGTCCTCCCCGACCCAAGGAGCTCTAGGCTGGGCCGGGGCTTGTGGTTGGACCCCCTGCTGTGGACCAGGCCTGGTGGGTCAGAACCAGCTGGGTCCTTGGCGGTATCTTTTCCCCCCAGCCAGAGGTGCCTCCAGTCAGCTGGCAGATAGTTCACGATCAACCTAATCCCTACTTCTCCCAGGACGTGTTGACGTCTCCTGGTCTTCTCCCAGGACGTGTTGACGTCTCCTGGTCTTCTCCCAGGACGTGTTGACGTCTCCTGGTCTTCTCCCAGGACGTGTTGACGTCTCCTGGTCACCTCGTCAGCCTGTCGTAGACGAATGTCTTTTATCTGTTTTCACTTTTCTTTTGGCTGTATTTCAAAGCTGATTAATTTTCGTTTGGTGTCAAATTGAGAGACGTTTCATTTGTAGAAGACCAGTGACAGACAGTTCACATGCACACAGTCACACACACTCTCGCTACCCTCCCGGAGTCTGTTTGACACTGAGCCTGTAAAAGGATGTGTAACAGTTATAGGTAATTTAAGATTACAGTTAAATTACAGTCACATGGGGAGCAATCTCTCTACATATGTTTATGTATATTTAAAAGAAAATCTGCATTTATTTGACTTAATAGACCAACAAGTCCAAGTCTGATTAGAAATAAAGGTGCGTTGTTCTGTGATTGATGTTTAGGTTGTGGTGGATACTGTTACCAAGCAACAGAACAAACCAAAATCGAGTTTTTGCCTTTAGGAGGACAGCTGAGAAGCTAAGCTGGTCAGGAATCATGAAGCTCCATTACACCCCTGGGATGACAACATCACCCTTACCTCTGTGTGTGTGTCTGTGGTGTGTGTGTGTCTGTGGTGTGTGTGTGTCTGTGGCGTGTGTGTGTCTGTGGTGTGTGTGTGTCTGTGGTGTGTGTGTGTCTGTGGTGTGTGTGTTTGTTTGGACAGTAAATGTACAACATAAGCCTTACAAAACTCTTTAGTGCTTCATTCCTTGTGTGCTTGAATGCATCTATTCATCCATCCATCCATCATTCATCCATCAGTCCATCCATCATCCATCCATCCATGTCTCATGCACTGATACCAGAGCCGAATGAGAAATGTTATTTTGTGCTGAAGTTGCTAAAACTATGTATTTACCTGATCTCTTCACAGGCCCAAATCCTAGAGCGGTAGCACTGGATTGAATAGATAGAAACGGCTAGATACAGATACATACAACACACAGATCATGCAAAGTCTGGAAGATTCTCCTTGACAGAATGACCTCACTTTTCTGTTCCGTATTCTGCCTGGTAACACGGCTCTGTGTTGTGACCATCGCAGATGTGTTTGTGTGTGAACGACCACCACTCATTGATGCACCTCTCACCAACCACTCTCTCTCTCTCACACACACTCTATCAGACACACACACACACACTGTCTCACACACTCACACTCTCACACACTCTATCAGACACACACACACACTGTCTCACACACTCTATCAGACACACACACACACACACTCTATCAGACACACACACACACTGTCTCACACACACTATCAGACACACACACACACACACTCTATCAGACACACACACACACACTGTCTCACACACTCACACTCTCACACACTCTATCAGACACACACACACACTGTCTCACACACACACACACACACACACTCTCACACTCACACACTCTGTCCTACACACATACACTCTCTCTCACACACTGTCTCACACACACACTCTCACACACACACACACACACTGTCTCACACACCTGTAGGAGTCAGATATACCTCAGCTGCCTGTATTTAGATACTTTGTAATAACGATGATTATAAAGAGCACATGTATTGCTTTAATAATAAATGCTAAATCCTTATGGAGACTGCTGACTGGGGTTGAGTTATTTGAAATAATTGTGTGTGTGTGTGCATGAACACCCCTTACACTAGTAATTGTGCCCATTGTTTGAGCCAGTTTAGAGGGAAAAAATGTATGTTTATATATTTAAATCTGGTGAATGTTTATATATTTAAATCCGGTTCAATCAGGAAATGGTTGTCTTCGTTCTCATCCAAAATTCCCCTCCCTCCCCTCCCTCTCCTCCTGGTTTGCAGGGCGCCTATCTGTGGTATCTTTACGGCTGTGTTAAATATAGGCCATGCGGCCCACGGGCTGATTAGAAACACATTCACTGGCACACAGGCTAGCGTGATCACAGAGAAACATGAGAGGGGGGAATGAGAGGGGGAGAGAGGGGGGGGGGGAATGAGAGGGGGGAGAGAGGGGGGGGGAATGAGAGGGGGGGGGGAATGAGAGGGGGGAGAGAGGAGGGGGGGGGGAATGAGAGGGGGGAGAGAGGGGGGGGGGGAATGAGAGGGGGGGGGGGGAATGAGAGGGGGGGGAATGAGAGGGGGAGAGAGGGGGGGGGGAATGAGAGGGGGGAGAGAGGGGGGGGGGGGAATGAGAGGGGGGAGAGAGGGGGGGGGGAATGAGAGGGGGGGGGAATGAGAGGGGGAGAGGGGGGGGGGGAATGAGAGGGGGGAGAGAGGAATGGGGGGAGAGAAACATTCAAGGAATGAAAATGACGTAACGATGTTGAGGGAGAAGGGAGACATGGAGACATGTACGCTGACGTTGAATTATCAAAATACATTTTACACTCTTACACTCCCCTTCCCTTCCCCCTCCCTTCCCCTTCCTCCCTCTGTTCCCTTCTCTCTCTCCCTCCACCCCCCCCCACTCTCCCTCCATCTCCCTCCCCATCTACTGGCAGAATGCCGTGGGGTTCAACCATCCGCTGGCAGTCATGGTGCTCTCATACCCTCCGTGTTGCTGGTGGGTGGAGTGTGTGTGGCTGTGCTTTTATTTGTATATGGTTGTGAGTGTGGTTGTGTGTGTGCGGGGTTGTGTGTGCTTGTATGTGTACAGGGATGGTGGTTGTGTGGGGGGTTGGAGACTAACGTTACAACACCTCAGCATGTTGCTGGGAGAACGCCGCTACCCACACACACTCAGACACACACTCACACACACACACTCAGACACACACACACTCAGACACACACTCACACACTCAGGACACACACTCACACACTCAGACACACACACTCAGACACACACTCACACACACTCACACACTCAGGCACACACTCACACACACTCACACTCACACACACTCAGACACACACACTTAGACACACTCACAGGTGGAGATTCAGGTGGAGGGCGGAGGGTGTGTGGAAGGTGGGGCTGGGGGGGACATGCAGATGTTGGTTGCCATGGCAGTAAGTGTTTGTGACAGCTTATAGTGTTATCACATTATGATAAGATGAGGACAAACCAAGCAGGCACACACACACACACCCACACACATTCACACACACACGCACACCACCCTCTCACAGACACACACACCCCTACACACACACGCAAGGGTCATGTTGCCGTGACATCTTCATGGTCTGTAGTGGTTCTTACTGTGCTCCACATGATAAAGAGACTCTCTCACAGCGAGGAATCACACAACACTTGATCTGGAGTGCTCTTTAACGCTGGAGACAGCCTCTCTGTCCACCCACCTGCATTTAGACCTCCTGGAAACCTCTCTATCTCCCTCCTTCTCTCTCTCTCTGTCTCCCTCCCTCTCTCCCCCTCTCTTCCTCTCTGTCTCGCTCCCTCTCTCTCCACGGGATACAAGCCTTCTAAATTTGTTTACAAGCTGTTGTGTCAAATTTGTAACGTTTCAGATCGGACGTGATATGAGAAAGGAGAGAAAGATATAGAGGGAGGGATGGAGAGAGAGAGAGAGAGAGAGAGAGAGAGAGAGAGAGAGAGACAGAGAGAGACAGAGAGAGAGAGAGAGAGAGAGAGACAGAGAGAGACAGAGAGAGAGAGAGAGAGAGAGAGAGGGACAGAGAGAGAGAAAGACACACGTGTTCTCCATAAATCAACCCGCTTTTACCACAAGGTGATGTAACGACAGTAAACCGTCTGGAGACCCTCTATGATCTTGTTCACCTTTCAAGGAGTGTGACTGATGAAGCATCCATCACTTAAACTGTGAGTGGAAAAGGATATTACATCAAGAATACAGACATGAGACCAGCTGCCAGAGAGAGGGGGGGAGGCAGGAGGTAGTTGTAGGGGGGCATGGAGGCATGAAGAGACCATAACTGACTATAACGTAGTTTTAATAATGCCAATAATATCAATATTATATAATGAAATGTACTATAATGTAACAATGTATATATTGTAGCAAGGGGAGAGAGAGGGGGGGCGAGAGTTTTGTGCTGTGGGGCAGCTGCCACAGACACGGACGCCCAGACAGATCTGCTGGACACAACAGTGACATCTGGTGGTCACACTGAGTATTGTGGAAATTCCGTTCAGCAGACGCTTTTATCCCAAACAACGTACAGGGAGATTCGAACCTGAGACTTCTTGATTTACAGTTGAATGCTCTAACCACTTTATTTAGCTAGAACTACACTTTTTACACTACAACTTTGACTGATCTCATGTAGTGGATGGACAGAAGGATGGATGATGGATGGATGATGGATGGATGATGGGTGATTGATGGATGGATGGATGATTGATGATGGATGGATGGATGATGGGTGGATGATGGATGGATGATGGATGGATGATGGATGGATGATGGATGGATGATGGATGGATGATGGATGGATGATTGATGGATGGATGATGGATGGATGATGGATGGATGATGGGTGGATGATGGGTGGATCTGGCAGAAACCCCAGTCAGGATGACAGGGTTTATAGGAAGCACTCTAGTGGGAAAGCAGAGCTGCTATATCTGCTTTAACAGCCACCACCTCAGGCTCACCTATCTCTCTTCCCACCAACAAGTGTGTGTGTGTGTGTGTGTGTGAGTATGTGCGTGTGTGTGAGTATGTGTGTGTGTGTGAGTATGTGTGTGTGTGTGAGTATGTGTGTGTGTGTGTGAGTATGTGTGTGTGTGTGTGTGTGTGTGAGTGTGTGTGTGTGTGAGCATGTGTATGCGTGTGTGAATGTGTGCATGACTGTATGATTGTGTGTTACAGTGTGTTTGTGTGTGTGATTGTTTGTGTCAGTGTGTTTGTGTGTGTGTGTGAGAGAGAGAGTGTGTGTGTGTGTGTGAGAGAGAGAGTGTGTGTGTCTGTGTGTGTATGTGCTGCCAGTAAGTAGTGTATTTAGGAGGGAAACTGACTCAGTAGTGTATTTAGGAGGGAAACTGACTCAGTAGTGTATTTAGGAGGGAAACTGACTCAGTAGTGTATTTAGGAGGGAAACTGACTCAGTGATCAAGAGGAGAGAGCTATTGCACAACACCTGGAAGTTAGTTTTATTGCTCAACAGGTGCTCACTGGTTTATGCGATCTAATTTGCCTGGTAGTGTGTGTGCTTGTAGCTGTGTATATGTGTGTGTGTAGCTGTGTATGTATATGTGTGTGTGTAGCTGTATATGTGCTTGTAGCTGTATATGTGTGTGTGTAGTTGTGTATGTGTCACTATGGGCCGCGGGGATTACATGGTATTAACAAGTAATTATGCCATTTATTGCAAACAGCTTGGCAGCTAAACGATACCAGCTTGTGTGTGTGCGAATATCTGTGTGTGTGTGTGTGTACAGTACACATGCATACATATTTGTGTGTGTATCTGAGTATGTGTGTGAACTTCATTCTAATCCTAAATGAGCCACCTCGCTGCGTCTGATCCACTCTGGGTCAGATCACGCTCACTGCACTCTACACTGGTCATTCATCAGTATACTCATTCAGAGGACGCTCTTATCCAAAGCAAATATGTTCAAGTAAAGTAAAAAATGCTGTTTTGAATTGTAAACTACAAGAGTAATTTGGATTTTTAATGGCATATTTTTTCCTGTCTAACCATCTGTGACAAGTTCTTTCCCAAAGAAGGCATCACTTCCTTAGGTGAATTGTTACCGTGCCGAATAACCATGGCAACCCTGTGTCACTGCTGAATGGGGCATCGAGAGGATAATAGAACAGCTGGATCAAAGAGAGAGAGGTAGCACACACGCACACACACACACACACACGCTACACACACTCTACACACACATACTCAATCCACACAGTCACACACATGCACTCACACTCTTTACAGACACACACACACAGACACACATGTAGACACACACACAGGAGGCCCTTTTAAACGGTGACATTTTCAGTTCTGAATCTCTGTTCCACTCTGAGGATACAGGTGATGATGAACGCTGAGAGCACTTAGTACTGTTCTACAGGCTGTTCTCCCCACAGTCCAGATGAATGTCAGTTGAGAAGAGATCATAGAGTCGTTCTGCAATTTTCTGCTCAGTCTGACACTGTAACATCCAGTTTGGATGATGCAGAACTCTGAACAAGTCCACTCCCTTCCATACCATTACACTCTCCATTCTGACTGCATGACTGTGTTCAGCCTGTGGTCTGCTCTCTGTGTGACTGCATGACTGTGTTCAGCCTGTGGTCTGCTCTCTGTGTGACTGCATGACTGTGTTCAGCCTGTGGTCTGCTCTCTGTGTGACTGCATGACTGTGTTCAGCCTGTGGTCTGCTCTCTGTGTGACTGCATGACTGTGTTCAGCCTGTGGTCTGCTCTCTGTGTGACTGCATGACTGTGTTCAGCCTGTGGTCTGCTCTCTGTGTGACTGCATGACTGTGTTCAGCCTGTGGTCTGCTCTCTGTGTGACTGCATGACTGTGTTCAGCCTGTGGTCTGCTCTCTGTGTGACTGCATGACTGTGTTCAGCCTGTGGTCTGCTCTCTGTGTGACTGCATGACTGTGTTCAGCCTGTGGTCTGCTCTCTGTGTGACTGCATGACTGTGTTCAGCCTGTGGTCTGCTCTCTGTGTGACTGCATGACTGTGTTCAGCTGTGGTCTGCTCTCTGTGTGACTGCATGACTGTGTTCAGCCTGTGGTCTGCTCTCTGTGTGACTGCATGACTGTGTTCAGCCTGTGGTCTGCTCTCTGTGTGACTGCATGACTGTGTTCAGCCTGTGGTCTGCTCTCTGTGTGACTGCATGACTGTGTTCAGCCTGTGGTCTGCTCTCTGTGTGACTGCATGACTGTGTTCAGCCTGTGGTCTGCTCTCTGTGTGACTGCATGACTGTGTTCAGCCTGTGGTCTGCTCTCTGTGTGACTGCATGACTGTGTTCAGCCTGTGGTCTGCTCTCTGTGTGACTGCATGACTGTGTTCAGCCTGTGGTCTGCTCTCTGTGTGACTGCATGACTGTGTTCAGCCTGTGGTCTGCTCTCTGTGTGACTGCATGACTGTGTTCAGCCTGTGGTCTGCTCTCTGTGTGACTGCATGACTGTGTTCAGCCTGTGGTCTGCTCTCTGTGTGACTGCATGACTGTGTTCAGCCTGTGGTCTGCTCTCTGTGTGACTGCATGACTGTGTTCAGCCTGTGGTCTGCTCTCTGTGTGACTGCATGACTGTGTTCAGCCTGTGGTCTGCTCTCTGTGTGACTGCATGACTGTGTTCAGCCTGTGGTCTGCTCTCTGTGTGACTGCATGACTGTGTTCAGCCTGTGGTCTGCTCTCTGTGTGACTGCATGACTGTGTTCAGCCTGTGGTCTGCTCTCTGTGTGACTGCATGACTGTGTTCAGCCTGTGGTCTGCTCTCTGTGTGACTGCATGACTGTGTTCAGCCTGTGGTCTGCTCTCTGTGTGACTGCATGACTGTGTTCAGCCTGTGGTCTGCTCTCTGTGTGACTGCATGACTGTGTTCAGCCTGTGGTCTGCTCTCTGTGTGACTGCATGACTGTGTTCAGCCTGTGGTCTGCTCTCTGTGTGACTGCATGACTGTGTTCAGCCTGTGGTCTGCTCTCTGTGTGACTGCATGACTGTGTTCAGCCTGTGGTCTGCTCTCTGTGTGACTGCATGACTGTGTTCAGCCTGTGGTCTGCTCTCTGTGTGACTGCATGACTGTGTTCAGCCTGTGGTCTGCTCTCTGTGTGACTGCATGACTGTGTTCAGCCTGTGGTCTGCTCTCTGTGTGACTGCATGACTGTGTTCAGCCTGTGGTCTGCTCTCTGTGTGACTGCATGACTGTGTTCAGCCTGTGGTCTGCTCTCTGTGTGACTGCATGACTGTGTTCAGCCTGTGGTCTGCTCTCTGTGTGACTGCATGACTGTGTTCAGCCTGTGGTCTGCTCTCTGTGTGACTGCATGACTGTGTTCAGCCTGTGGTCTGCTCTCTGTGTGACTGCATGACTGTGTTCAGCCTGTGGTCTGCTCTCTGTGTGACTGCATGACTGTGTTCAGCCTGTGGTCTGCTCTGTGTGACTGCATGACTGTGTTCAGCCTGTGGTCTGCTCTCTGTGTGACTGCATGACTGTGTTCAGCCTGTGGTCTGCTCTCTGTGTGACTGCATGACTGTGTTCAGCCTGTGGTCTGCTCTCTGTGTGACTGCATGACTGTGTTCAGCCTGTGGTCTGCTCTCTGTGTGACTGCATGACTGTGTTCAGCCTGTGGTCTGCTCTCTGTGTGACTGCATGACTGTGTTCAGCCTGTGGTCTGCTCTCTGTGTGACTGCATGACTGTGTTCAGCCTGTGGTCTGCTCTCTGTGTGACTGCATGACTGTGTTCAGCCTGTGGTCTGCTCCTCTGTGTGACTGCATGACTGTGTTCAGCCTGTGGTCTGCTCTCTGTGTGACTGCATGACTGTGTTCAGCCTGTGGTCTGCTCTCTGTGTGACTGCATGACTGTGTTCAGCCTGTGGTCTGCTCTCTGTGTGACTGCATGACTGTGTTCAGCCTGTGGTCTGCTCTCTGTGTGACTGCATGACTGTGTTCAGCCTGTGGTCTGCTCTCTGTGTGACTGCATGACTGTGTTCAGCCTGTGGTCTGCTCTCTGTGTGACTGCATGACTGTGTTCAGCCTGTGGTCTGCTCTCTGTGTGACTGCATGACTGTGTTCAGCCTGTGGTCTGCTCTCTGTGTGACTGCATGACTGTGTTCAGCCTGTGGTCTGCTCTCTGTGTGACTGCATGACTGTGTTCAGCCTGTGGTCTGCTCTCTGTGTGACTGCATGACTGTGTTCAGCCTGTGGTCTGCTCTCTGTGTGACCTGCATGACTGTGTTCAGCCTGTGGTCTGCTCTCTGTGTGACTGCATGACTGTGTTTCAGCCTGTGGTCTGCTCTCTGTGTGACTGCATGACTGTGTTCAGCCTGTGGTCTGCTCTCTGTGTGACTGCAATGACTGTGGTCAGCCTGTGGTCTGCTCTCTGTGTGACTGCATGACTGTGTTCAGCCTGTGGTCTGCTCTCTGTGTGACTGCATGACTGTGTTCAGCCTGTCATGACATGATTATACTGACATGATTAATACTGACATGATGAATACTGACATGATTATAACTGACATGATGAATACTGACATGATGAATACTGACATGATTATAACTGACATGATGAATACTGACATGATGAATACTGACATGATGAATACTGACATGATTATAACTGACATGATGAATACTGACATGATTATAACTGACATGATGAATACTGACATGATGAATACTGACATGATGAATACTGACATGATTATAACTGACATGATGAATACTGACATGATGAATACTGACATGATGAATACTGACATGATGAATACTGACATGATGAATACTGACATGATGAATACTGACATGATTATAACTGACATGATTATAACTGATATGATTATAACTGACATGATGAATACTGACATGATTATAACTGACATGATTATAACTGATATGATTATAACTGATATGATTATAACTGACATGATTATAACTGACATGATGAATACTGACATGATTATAACTGACATGATTATAACTGACATGATTATAACTGATATGATGAATACTGACATGATTATAACTGACATGATTATAACTGATATGATTATAACTGACATGATTATAACTGACATGATTATAACTGACATGATGAATACTGACATGATTATAACTGACATGATGAATACTGACATGATTAATACTGACATGATGAATACTGACATGATGAATACTGACATGATGAATACTGACATGATGAATACTGACATGATTATAACTGACATGATTATAACTGACATGATTATAACTGACATGATTAATACTGACATGATTATAACTGACATGAGGGGTTGCCAAGCAACACAGATGAACCCTGAAGTTCCTTTTATTTCATTTGAAATTACAATAAAGAATTGGATACAGTGTACTAATAATAATCATTCTATTTATACTTACGGTAAATTACACTAAATATATGATTAATCTGTTTACTAATACAGCAAAAGGACAGTGCACATTTTGCAGGGAAAGAATGTGTTTTTCGCATAATACTGTATATGTTGACACACTTTTTTATAGTTGTAATATTCTTCTAACATACACAAAACAAATCACCTTCGTTCTGAGTAAACAAAGACTAGGGTAAAGTCAACTTCTCTAACAAGGTTTGACTGAGAGAGAGAATATGTATAGAGAGAAAGAGGGAGAGTAATAAAGAGAGAGAGAGAGAGAGAGAGAGCACGTAATGACACTGCTATAGGTGTGTTGTACAGTAAGGTCAACTTCTTTACCATGGCGACCAGACTGTGTGCTATGATCAGGACAGGATCTTCTTGGCAGCTTGTCACCATCGTCATCATCACCATCGTCCTCATCACCATCGTCATCATCACCATCGTCATCCAGCGCCCAGGAGAAGAACCATCAGCCAGGCCTTCATGAACTTCTCTCCTGCTGGAGAAACAGGGTCGTCATGTTACAGTTAGGACTTGTATTATATTATGTTACGCAAGATGATATGCAACCCTATGTCTGTCTGTCTTTCTCTCTCTCTATTTCTCCTCTCCTTTCCCACCTCACTCCCCCCTCTCTCCTCCCACCCGTTTCTCTCTCTTTCTTTTTCTCCCTCCCTCTCTCTCCCTCCTCCCGCTCTCTCTCTCCATACCTAAGCAAAGACAAAGTATATGACCACCACACAGCCTACGATCCAGCCCACCATCAGGAGAGCCGGGTAGAGCTGACAGGACGAGTCAGACTGACCAACAGCTGAGAGAGAGAGAGAGAGAGAGAGAGAGAGAGAGAGAGAGAGAGAGAGAGAGAGAGAGAGAGAGAGAGAGAGAGAGAGAGAGAGAGAGAGAGAGAGAGAGAGAGACGAGAGAGAGACGAGAGAGAGAGAGAGAGAGAGAGAGAGAGAACAAGACAGTTATGAGTCGCATAGCTGATAGATGAGACACATCACAAAGGACCTTAACAACACTGTTCCATAGGAAGGTTATAAAGAGTACTAACACGGTTCTATAGGAGGGTTATAAAGCTTAATAACACTACTTTCTATAGGAAGGTTGTAAAGCTTCACAACCCTTCTACGGGAGGGTAAAAGCAGGCTGGAGCTCCTCACCTCTCTGGGCCATGGTTCCTCTGGTCCTCCAGCTGGACACCCAGTCTGGGAGCCCCAGTGACAGGAGTCACACAGGGGATGAGTGTGGCTGCTGGACACCCTGGAAGCCCAACTGGAATCAGCAGATTCACCCTCAGCGCCCAACACACACAGCTCCGAAAACACGCCCTACCCTCCCCGCCCTGCCTCAACCCCTCACACACAAACACTCTCCTCACCTCTCTGTCACGCACACACACAGCACGTGTGAGACACTACAACAGCACAGCCCCCATTCTGAGGAAGGAATGAGAAAAGAGGAAATTCCACAGAGAGATTCCTCTGTAGGCCTGGTCCCAGCTGTGAGAGACCCAGGGCTCTTCCTCAGATCTCCCCCAGCAGGGGCGCCTCCAGCTGGGCCTCACTGGCCCGTCCCTGCCCTCTGGGACTCCTGGAGCTCCCTCGGGCCTTGACCTCTCTGAGGACAATCCCACACAGAGATAGACAGGCAGATAGACAGGCAGATAGACAGGCAGATAGACAGGCAGATAGACAGGCAGACAGACAGGCAGATAGACAGGCAGACAGACAGGCAGATAGATAGACAGACACCGAGACAGACAGAAAAACAACCAGACCGACAGACAAACAGTAATCTGTCCAGAAACACAGACAGATAAACAAACAGGAAAACAGACAGTCAGGGAGCAGAGCTCTTTTGAACAATATTAGCACGTGTCTGCTTGTGGATCTGTTCTTATGTATTGTGTCTGATACCAGCCCTTCAGTGTTCACAGCACTTCCCAGTCTCTCACCTCCCCTCTGTTGTTTCCAGTGTGGCTGTGAAGGCCTCAGCAGCCCACCTGGTACTAGATGCCACTAAAACCAGCCACGCACACGCAGGAAAGGTTAAGTGGAGGGCAGGGGGAAACAAGGGATGAGAGGAGAGGTGGAGGAGAAGAGCACTGGAAAACAGGCTTGGTTCTAATTGGACACCCTTGGAGATGAAAGGGTGAGGGATTGAAAGAGGGGGATGAATAGAGGATGAGCGGGTTCAGGTGGCATGGCTAAGTGGAGAGCACAGGGGAGGAGGAGAGAGGGGAGTGGGGGAAAGGGGAGGTGGAGAGGAGGAGGAGAGAGGGGAGGGGAGAGAGGGAAGGTGGAGAGGAGGAGAGAGGGGAGGGGGGGAAGGGGAGGTGGAGAGGAGAGGGGGAGAGAGGGAAGGTGGAGAAGAGGAGAGAAAGGATGGGAGGGGAAGAGGGCCTGAGAGGATAGAGGGGAAGGGAGGAGATGAGAAGAGAGGGGATGAGGAAGAGAGGAAAGGTGGAGAGGAGGGGAGAAGAGAGGTGGAAGAGAGGATTCAAGTGGAGAGGGTGGGGGAGAGGGGAGGGGAAAAGGAGAGGGAAGGAGAGGACGGGAGGGAGGGAAAGAGGGGAGAAGGAGAGGGGAAAGAGGAGAGGGGAAAGAGGGGAGAAGGAGAGGGGAAAGAGGGGAGGAGAGGGGAAAGAGGGGAGAAGGAGAGGGGTAAAAGGGGAGAAGGAGAGGACACCGGGTATAATTACCATATTTTACGGAAAATAAGCCGCGGCTTGTACTCCGATTTTACAGTTGTCTTGTGCGGTTTATATTTCGAAGCGGCTTATACTCCGGTTTTAGAACAAAAAAGTGGCTTCTCTCAAGATCTCTACTGACCCTGCAGCTAATTTTATGCTAAACACTTGAACGGGGGCTTATTACTTGAAAGAGGAATTATTTACTGTTTTCTCTGTTACATTATCAGGGCTTGGAAATACAGTGACTTCCTAAAGTAGGCAAATGGCTAGTAGAACATAACATTTCATAATAATTTCAGTTAACAAACAGCTGCAAACCCAGTGAAATGTTATAGGCTAGGCTAGCTAGCAAAATAACGCTAGCATCGCTAACAACATTACTAATTCAACTTTGGTAGTCTAACCGAGCTCTTTGTAAGTTCGTTTTAGATATAATTGTATATGATAGTGTGGACAATAAGACACGGACGCGGTCTCTTTTCATAACTTGTATTTTACCACTGCTCTTTTTGACATCGCCATTCGAACAGCCCTCACTGATTTCACGTAATGCTTTCAGCATCAAGCCTACAGCAACTCCCGAGGGACAAAACACCCTTGTCCGTTGTCACATAGAAAGGTCTGCTACAGTAGGCTATCCTCAGGATTTGCAAGCTAGCTAAACTTATAATATATCTAAATAATTTTGTAGACATAACAATGGATTCTGCCACTAAATGAGTGACTTGGATTTATTTCTGGACATACTATCCACAACCGAAGTGTGTTACACAATGCTGTAAGATCGCCTATACTCGTGCATTGCTCTTGGTACCCAGAATGCCCTGCGGCAAGCTGAAAAGCTACTAAATTAAGGGCATTAGCTTAGTTAAATAAGCATTGTTTGGAGTTCTATTGTTGTGTTAGTTACGTTTTGATATGTGTAATGCTATGGTCTATAGTTTAGATAATTTGAGTGTTCACCCTGATTGGGAATGTTGTCTAACTAGATCGGTATCCAAGCTGTCGACTGCCTCAGTGTATTGTGATTCGGCACGCAATTAATTGGTAGCGTTGGGTCCACCTAATATACGCCACCTAATATTAGCTGGCGCAACGGTGACTTTGTGTGCTTAAAGTGCGGTTTATATTCCGGTGCAGCTTATATTTTGATTTACAAACATTAAGTTCTCAACCTGGGGGTTGTGGCTTATTTACCTCAAAATACGGTAGGTGCTCACCAACAGAAGCTGCTGGCTACTTCTCTCTCCTCTTTCAAAATAGAGTCCTAATTGAACTCCCATGGCCTTCGTCTACACACATACACACACACGTATGCACATACCCACTCATAAACACCCATACATACAAATTCCCACTCTGACAGGCCCGGTCAAGTTTGCTAGATCAATTGATCTAGCTGCTCTGAACTTTGGCTAGAAGGACTGTGTCCTGTTTCATTGTTTGAGTTAATTTAAAGTCTTGTTTGAACCACGACAAAGGACAGTTGACCATTTGACTGGTCGACTCCTTTGGCTTTATTATCTACTGGTTTGGAGAGAGATGCCACATCAAAGAAGCTGGTGGCATCAGGTCCTGAGACTATTGTTTCAACTGTCACTGAGTAGAGTTAGCCAATCACAGAGATCACTACATTGATTGATTGACCATCTAGGAGACCATTTGTTCTAAGTTTAAATAATAATAATAATGTTCTTCACCTCTCTTCCGAACGACCTGTAGCTTACAGCTCACATGTCCTCCGCTATGACGGGTCACGGAGTACTCTGTTAATCTGAAGTTTTGTACAAACTAAATAAATTGTATTTGAACCTCCATATTGACTAGTCGAATTACACAGTACCACGAGAATTTGCCACCACAGCACTCAATTGCAACTGTGATTAGAGTGATTGCAAAGTCTGCAGTCAGAGCAAAAGTTGACCTTAAACCTCCCCACCCTCTCACACATACTCACACACCTACACTCACAGCGTAATCAAATCAAATCTCAAATCTTTTTTGGTTTAGCCTTTTTTACAAGCAACGACACAAAAAGCTTCAAAGGCGCTCATAGAGCTGCATGTAAACCATCAGAGGTCAAAGTACAGGAAAGATATTCCCTCAATTTGTGTTGTTGTTGCATCATGGTCTCAAATGGCCACTGAAATATTTACCCAGCGGCAAATTTCTGCCTATTTAAGGGTGCCCCCTCCAGCGACTCTTTCTTCCTCTCTCCTCTCTGGAAGGAAGGTAGATCACGCCTCCTTGGTTTCCCATCTCTCCTCTCTGGAAGGAAGGTAGATCAACCATCTCTCCTCTGTATGTGGGTGTGTCTATGAACTAACAGAAACACAAAACAGCCTATATCAGTAGGTCGTCTCCTCATTCTTCCTCTGACAGTGTGGCACTTTTCTCTACTCTCTCTCTCTCTTTCTGTCTCTCTCTGTCTCTCTCTCTCTGTCTCTCTCTGCCTCTCTCTCTGTCTCTCTCTCTGCCTCTCTCTGTCTCTCTCTCTGTCACTCGTTCTGTACATGTACTAACTGAGAGTTCTTCCACAGCTGGTTGTGAGTTGGAGGTCTGTGATTTCCGGAGACCTGGCAGTCGACCTGGCAGTCGTTCCAAAGTTAATCTGTGTCGATGTTATCAAGTGTCTGTATCTCTCTGTCTGCTACCTGGACATCAAATAACAAGGTTGTATGTTTTGTCTCCTCCGTGTGATGGTTCTCTGCCTGGCCTCCTGCGGTGCTCTCCCCAGGTGATGTGGCTCTCTGGCTGGCTGTGGTTGCTGGCCTGCCTCCCTGGGCTGGTCCTGGGGCTGGCAGGAGGGGGGGCCTGCCGGCTGTTGGCTAAGCCTGTGTCCGTCAGTGTATATCGGGCAGGGGATGTTGTGATCGGGGGCCTTTTCCCCATCCATGTGGAAGCTCCAGAACCTGAGCTGGAGTTTAGGAGCAAGCGCAGCAACGGTAACTGTACCATGTAAGTGGTTTGTAAAAGCAAATGTATACAATTGTTTTTGAAGAGTCGTCTGTGAAATGATCTCCCTCTTTGCAGTTGTGCAAACCCAGGTCCTGTAACCCAGAACTCTTTTCTTCTCCCTTCCCTCCCTCTATCTTGTGTCCCTGCTCCAGTTTCTACCAGCGTGCGTACCGCTGGCTCCAGACCATGATCTTTGCTGTGGAGGAGGTGAACCGTAACCCTAGCCTCCTCCCTGGGCTCAGGCTGGGGTACCTGGCTTCAGACTCCTGCCTGGCCGAGGGCACCACCTTGGGGGCAGCCCTGGGCATGGTGACCGGGCAGGAAGACTCCATATCAGGTACAGACTGTGGCACAACCCCCGAGGTGCCAGTCATCATCGGAGACACCCGCTCCTCCTCCTCCATCGTGGTGGCACAGACCCTGGGAGTGTTTAACCTGCCCATGGTAGGCAGGGAGGTTATTAATAAATATTCTTTCTTCTTTCCACTTCCTTACTTTGTTGCGATGCTGTGCTCGAATATGAGGGAGAACAACTGTTTTTCTATGTCTAAATACTCCATCTGTTTGTGTCATGGCAAATTGTGATGGCTTTAATTATACTGTAATCATACTGATTTGCTTCCATTGCTGTGTCACCTGTGTTTAAATTGTTTAATGCATAAGTGAATTTACCCTCTTAGGCAGGGAGGCTCCGTCTATGGATGAATACTACTTCTTATTACTTCCTCCCAACTTTGCTGGCATGCTGTGCAAAGAAACTGATTCTCTCTAAAGATTACATCTGTGTTTCCAGAAACATTTTAACCTGTCTATATTCCTTGTTTCTTTCTTGTTTGTCTCTCTTTCTGCCGCTCTCTCTCCTTTCCCCCCAGGTGAGCTACTTTGCGTCCTGTGCGTGTTTGAGTGACAGTAGGAAGTACCCCTCCTTCTTCAGGACTGTTCCCAGCGATGCCTTCCAGGCGCGGGCCATGGCCTCACTTCTGTCCCGGCTGGGCTGGACCTGGGTGGGCCTGGTGTCTGGGGACGATGACTACGGGAAGTACGGGGTCCAAATGCTGCTGCAGGAGCTGAGGGGCTCTGGAGTGTGTGTCTCCTACTCTGAGGTCATCCCCAAGGTATTCTAAACAAGTCTGTCTCGGTTCATCCATCTGTATAGGCTTTCCTCTCTCTCTCTCTTTCACACTCTCTCTCTCTCTCTGAGGTCCCCAAAGTACTGTCTGAAGACCTGCCTCATTGTTTTCGTGTCGGTATCTGTTTCTGTGTGTTTTTTATTTTGTATCTGTGTCTGCTTCTCTCTCTTTTTTCTCTCTCATCAGTCTCTCTGTCTCACTTCTTCTCTTCAGTCTCTCTCTCTTTGTAATCATAATTTTCTCCTCCTCTAAGGTCCATTCCCAGAGCAGGATCAGTCGGGTGGTTGACACCATCCAGAGGTCCTCTGCCACGGTTGTGGTGGTGTTTGCCATCCCCCAGGATGCACAGGTGAGCCTCGTCAATACAGGTCTGTCTCAGATACTCACAATTAATACGATTCCACTTGCAGCCTTATCTTGTATTGTTGCCATATATTCATCTGAAGAATATCAGGTCTCTTTTATGTTACGTGTACAGTAGGTTCCACATCTGTGGAAGAGAGACAGATGCAAACAGGCTATAAGATAATTTATATAAAATGTATATTCATAAATGTAGAATTATTTTTTTTATCTCTAAAAATCTCAGGTTAACATATACACATTAGTATACACATTACTAATTACCTTCTTGATGCAGGGGATATCATGTTTTTGATTTACTGGAAATGTCAGATCGGTATTTCAGACAGCGGCCACTTTCCTCCTCCTGTTTCTTTGCCTACAGGCTCTCATGAAGGAGGTGGTCCGTCAGAACATCACAGACAAGCAGTGGATCGCTACCGAGGCCTGGGTCTCTGAGACCAGCCTCTCGGTCCTTGAGAACCTCCCGTCGCTGGCCGGCACCATCGGGTTTGCCGTCCGGAGAGCCCCTATTCCTGGGCTGGGAGCCTTCCTGACCCAGCTGAGGCCAGGCGGGCCCTCTCCCCATCACGACCCCTTCCTCAGGGAATTGTGGGAAGAGCTGTTTGGGTGTTCTTTGGAGGGCGGTCAGGGCACTGCTCGGCTGTGTTCAGGGTCAGAGGTCATAGGTCAGTGTACCTGTTATTGGAAAAAACGACTGTGTTGATCGTCACAAAATGAAGCATTGTGTTGTCATACTTTTTGTCATATTGTCGTATTGACCATTAACCATGTTCTGAAATTCTGTAATTGTTTTAAACCCAGTGGAGGGGGAGAGTCTCTATGCAGACGTGTCACAGCTGAGGGGCACCTATAACGTGTACAAGGCAGTGTACGCCATCGCCCACGCTCTGCATGGCATGCTGGCCTGCCCTCCTGGAGACCAGTGTCCCAACCTCCAGCACCTGCAGCCCAAAGACGTAAGCTGACCTTTAACATCATACTGAATAAGGATTTAGAAACACGTAATCAAAAGGATTATTATTCTTTAAGGGATTATCAATACAAATTATTCTATCCTATTTTATTCTGATCTATTTTCATGATTAGCAACCAAATACTATGGGAGTTGTTTGCTCTCTTACAGATTGTTCAGTACCTGAGAGGTGTGAACTTCACCACACATGTGGGTGACCCCGTCCACTTTGACCAGAATGGAGATCCACCTGCTTCCTATGACATCATCAACTGGCACGTGACCCCGCAGGGTGGGGTGGATTTTGCCACTGTCGGACATTTTGTGTCATCTGACGGATCAGGGGGCCAGTTTCACCTGGAACTTGAGAGAGTGATCTGGGGTGGTGGGAGTGGACGTAAGGTAAGACTCAAGGAAATAAAAATACAAATGTGTGCATAGGGGAGGGTGCAGTGGTATTTTGTATTTTAGTAGTATATTGTCCACTAAAATATTTGCAAGTGTAAAGATTTAGGAATTTGGTAACATTGCTACTGATGCCAGGATATTTGATCATCTCTTTACTTATGATCCCAGGATGTGTGAAGCTAACAGTGCTAATTATAACAGGATATACTAGTCTAGCATTGCTAATGATGCTACATTAGATTATGCTGGCATTCCTAACTATGCCAGTTTACTGTATAGGATTCTAGCACTGCTAATGATGCTAGGATATGCTATGCTAGAAATGCTAATGATGCTAGGATATGCTACGCTAGCATGCTAATGATGCCAGGACACTCCCCCAGGTGCCTGTGTCTGTGTGCAGCACTCCCTGCCCCCCTGGCACCTGGAAGGCGGCACAGAAGGGCCGACCAATCTGCTGCTTCGACTGTCTGCCCTGCTCAGAGGGGGAGGTCAGCAGAGAGACAGGTAACTGGGATTGACTGGGATTCTAATTCTAGATTCCGATTCCGATACTAACCAATTCTGATCCTGGAATTGATCCTGATACTAACTCTGATGGTCTTATTCTAGATTCCGATTCTGATACTGACTGACTCTGATTCTAAGTGACTCTGATTCTGATCAGAACTGACCTCTTCTCCCGACTCGGGCCGTTCCCTCTCAGGGTCGGTGGAGTGCAGCCGGTGTCCTGAGAGGTTCTGGTCCAGCCCAGACCACACTGAGTGCATCCCCCAGCAGGTGGACTTCCTGTCCCTCAGTGACAGCATGGGAATCATCCTGTCCGTCATCTCTGTCGTCGGGGCAACACTAACAGCCGCAACCTTGATTACTTTTATTTGTCACCGACACACGCCACTGGTACCAGTACACTGGGGGATTTAGAACATGCTACACTGCTGTTACATATTTGTACTCTTACAACATTTTATATGATAGGTTTCCTGTATAATGTTTTTGTATTTATTAATCTCTTTAGGTCCGGGCCAACAACTCAGAGCTGAGCTTCCTGCTTCTGCTGTCACTGAAACTCTGCTTCCTGTGTGCGCTGGCATTCATTGGTCAGCCCAGGCCTTGGTCCTGCATGCTGAGACACACCCTGTTTGGGATCAGCTTCGTGCTGTGCCTCTCCTGCCTGCTGAGCAGAACCGTGGTGGTTCTGGTGGCCTTCCGCTCCACCCTCCCTGGAGAGAACCTGATGCGGTACCTGGGTCCCAACCAGCAGAGGCTGGGCATCTCTCTCTGCACGCTGGTACAGGTGGGCCTGACAAGCTTACAATGTAATGAACTAATGGTACACCAAGCAGTGGCTTCAGGGTTATAAACTGAAGGTTTCTGTTCCCAGGTGCTGATCTGTGTGTTGTGGCTGTCCCTGGCCCCCCCTCGGCCTACAGAGAGGGGCATCAGAGGAGACCAGGGGCCCAAGATCTTGTTGGAGTGTGCTGTGGGCTCCGTGGCGGGCTTCTCCCTGGTCCTGGGGTACATCGGCCTGCTGGCCTCCCTCTGCCTCCTCCTGGCCTTCCTGGCCAGGAAACTCCCAGACAACTTCAACGAGGCCAAGCTCATCACCTTCAGCATGCTGATCTTCTGCGCCGTGTGGGTCGCGTTCATCCCAGCTTACGTCAGCTCTCCGGGGAAGTTCACGGTTGCCGTGGAGATCTTTGCCATCCTGGCCTCCAGTTACGGACTTCTGGCCTGCATCTTCGCCCCAAAGTGTTACATCATCCTGCTGAGGCCTGAGAGGAACACCAAGAGACAGATGATGGCCAAATAACATCACGGCCTTCAATACTTCGCTGCTATCGCTTAGTGACCTCTTAGAGTTCCATGCGTTTTATATAATGGTGCAATGATATATATTTTCCATTGGGACAGATTGCTAGCCTATTGATAAACCTTTTGTGGAACTGAATGTTTTAATATGTGAAAGAAAGTGAGCGCCAAACTTTGCTAATTTACCAGTCAGCTTTCAGAGATTTCTTTTGACAGAGACATAGCACGTAGCATGTTATGTCTAAACGTCTTTTGAATAATAATAAAGCACATAGTGTTTAGAACTGTGATTGTGTCTGTTTACTATGTCTGAGAAGGTGTGGGGTAATTGGAGAAAACCCATGTGGGCTGGTTGTAATAACTTCAGCGCCTTCTGAAACCAATGTGTGTTGCTTTCCTTCTACAATTCCTGTTGTAGAACGAGAGTAACAAAGAATGTCCATCTCCACTAACAACATGGCCTCTGTCTAGGTTGGGTTTTATGTCTTAAATAACACAAGACTCAGGAATTTCCCCAAAATATCAAAGACACTAAAAGTGTCTGAAAGGGAGAAGGGTCAGAGAGCAATTGTTTTTGTCAACACACAGAAAACACAGTATCTGATTTTCAGAAAAACTGCCTGATGAAAACTAAAGACAGTTACTGTCCTGATAGGACATAACACTACTATCATAAATGTAAATAAACTTTGGATTAAGATAAGACAGACAGACAGAAAGTCAGACAGAAAGTCAGACAGGAAGGCAGACACACAGTCAGTGGGTCTCTGTTCTTATGTATTGTGTCTGATACCAGCCCTTCAGTGTTCACAGCACTTCCCAGTCTCTCATCTCCCCTCTGTTGTTTCCAGTGTGGCTGTGAAGGCCTCGGCAGCCCACCTGGTACTAGATGCCACTAAAACCAGCCACGCACACGCAGGAAAGGTTAAGTGGAGGGCAGGGGGAAACAAGGGATGAGAGGAGAGGTGGAGGAGAAGAGCACTGGAAAACAGGCTTGGTTCTAATTGGACACCCTTGGAGATGGAGAGATTGAAAGAGGGGGATGAATAGAGGATGAGCGGGTTCAGGTGGCATGGCTAAGTGGAGAGCACAGGGGAGGAGGAGGAGAGAGGGGAGGGGGAGAGAAGGGGGAGAGAGGGAAGGTGGAGAGGAGGAAGAAGGGAGGGGGGGCAGGGCACGAGAGAGGAAAGAGGGGAGAGCATGGGGGAAAGGAGGAGAGGAGGAAGAGAGGGAACGTGGAGAGGAGGAGGAGAGAAGGGAGGGGAGGGGAAGAGGGCACAAGAGGATAGAGGGGAAGGGAGGAGATTATAGGGGAAGAGAAGAGAGGTGGAAGAGAGGATTCAAGTGGAGAGGGTGGGGAGAAGGAGAGGGAAGGAGAGGACGGGAGGGAAGGAGAGGGGAAAGAGTAGAGAAGGAGAGGGGAAAGAGGGGAGAAGGAGAGGGGAAAGAGGGGAGAAGGAGAGGGGAAAGAGGGGAGAAGGAGAGGGGAAAGAGGAGAGAAGGAGAGGGGAAAGAGGGGAGAAGGAGAGGGGAAAGAGGGGAGAAGGAGAGGGGAAAGAGGAGAGAAGGAGAGGGGAAAGAGGGGAGAAGGAGAGGGGAAAGAGGGGAGAAGGAGAGGGGAAAGAGGGGAGAAGAAGAGGGGAAAGAGGGGAGAAGGAGAGGGGAAAGAGGAGAGAAGGAGAGGGGAAAGAGGGGAGAAGGAGAGGGGAAAGAGGGGAAAGAGGGGAGAAGGAGAGGACACCGGGTATAATTAGGTGCTCACCGACAGAAGCTGCTGGCTTGTCTCTCTCCTCTCTTTCAAAATAGAGTCCTAATTGAACTCCCATGGCCTTCCTTTACACACACACACACACACACACACACACACACACACACACACACACACACACACACACACACACACACACACAGATATGCACAGACACACACACCCACGTATGCACACACCCACTCATAAACACCCACACATACACACAAATTCCCACTCTGACAGGCCCGGTCAAGTTTCCGAAGTGACTGTCACTTGGAACAGACAGTTGAAAGTCAAGTGGGTGAGAGTGAACTTTAAGTGCACTCAATTGCAACTGTGATTAGAGTGATTGCAAAGTCTGCAGTCAGAGCAAAAGTTGACCTTAAACCTCCCCACCCCCTTCACACATACTCACACACCACACTCACAGTGTAATTAAATGAAATCTCAAATCTTTTTTGGTTTAGCCCTTTTTACAAGCAACGACACAAAAAGCTTCAAAGGCACTCATAGAGCTGCATGTAAACCATCAGAGGTCAAAGTACAGGAAAGATATTCCCTCAATTTGTGTTGTTGTTGCATCATGGTCTCAAATGGCCACTGAAATATTTAGCCGGAGGCAAATTTCTGCCTATTTAAGGGGTTCCCCCTCCAGCCACTCTTTCTTCCTCTCTCCTCTCTGGAAGGAAGGTAGATCAACCATCTCTCCTCTGTATGTGGGTGTGTCTATGAACTAACAGAAACACAAAACAGCCTATATCAGTAGGTCGTCTCCTCATTCTTCCTCTGACAGTGTGGCACTTTTCTCTACTCTCTCTCTCTCTTTCTGTCTCTCTGTCTCTCTCTGTCTCTCTCTCTCTGTCACTCGTTCTGTACATGTACTAACTGAGAGTTCTTCCACAGCTGGTTGTGAGTTGGAGGTCTGTGATTTCCGGAGACCTGGCAGTCGACCTGGCAGTCGTTCCAAAGTTAATCTGTGTCGATGTTATCAAAGTGTCTGTATCTCTCTGTCTGCTACCTGGACATCAAATAACAAGGTTGTATGTTTTGTCTCCTCCATGTGATGGTTCTCCGTCGGTCCTCTCCCCAGGTGATGTGGCTCTCTGGCTGGCTGTGGTTGCTGGCCTGCCTCCCTGGGCTGGTCCTGGGGCTGGCAGGAGGGGGGGCCTGCCGGCTGTTGGCTAAGCCTGTGTCCGTCAGTGTATATCGGGAAGGGGATGTTGTGATCGGGGGCCTTTTCCCCATCCATGTGAAAGCTCCAGAACCTGAGCTGGAGTTTAGGAGCAAGCGCAGCAACGGTAACTGTACCATGTAAGTGGTTTGTAAAACCAAATGTATACAATTGTTTTTGAAGAGTCGTCTGTGAAATGATCTCCCTCTTTGCAGTTGTGCAAACCCAGGTCCTGTAACCCAGAACTCTTTTCTTCTCCCTTCCCTCCCTACATCTTGTGTCCCTGCTCCAGTTTCTACCAGCGTGCGTACCGCTGGCTCCAGACCATGATCTTTGCTGTGGAGGAGGTGAACCTTAACCCTAGCCTCCTCCCTGGGCTCAGGCTGGGGTACCTGGCTTCAGACTCCTGCCTGGCCGAGGGCACCACCTTGGGGGCAGCCCTGGGCATGGTGACCGGGCAGGAAGACTCCATATCAGGCACAGACTGTGGCACAACCCCCGAGGTGCCAGTCATCATCGGAGACGCCCGCTCCTCAGCCTCCATCGTGGTGGCACAGACCCTGGGAGTGTTTACCCTGCCCATGGTAGGCAGGGAGGCTTCGTCTATAGATGAATAGTACTTCTTCTTACCCCTCCCAAATTTGCTGGGATGCTGTGCAAAGAAACTGATTCTCTCTAAAGATTACATCTGTGTTTCCAGGAACATTTTAAACTGGGTTTATTCCTTGTTTCTTTCTTGTTTGTCTCTCTTCCTGCCCCTCTCTCTCCTTTCCCCCCAGATGAGCTACTTTGCGTCCTGTGCGTGTTTGAGTGACAGTAGGAAGTACCCCTCCTTCTTCAGGACTGTTCCCAGCGATGCCTTCCAGGCGCAGGCCATGGCCTGGCTTCTGTCCCGGCTTGGCTGGACCTGGGTGGGCCTGGTGTCTGGGGACGATGACTACGGGAAGAACGGGGTCCAAATGCTGCTGCAGGAGCTGAGGGGCTCTGGAGTGTGTGTCTCCTACTCTGAGGTCATTCCCAAGGTATTCTAGACAAATCTGTGTATGTTCATCCATCTGTATAGGCTTTCCTCTCTCTCTCTCTCTCTCTCTCTCTCTCTCTCTCTCTGAGGTCCCCAAAGTACTGTCTGAAGACCTGCCTCATTGTTTTCGTGTCTGTATCTGTTTCTGTGTGTTTTTGATTTTGTACACTGTATTTTGTCCACTTAGTACTGCTAGTTTTGTCCACTTAGTACTGCTAGTTTATGTACCCTTAGTATAGATAGTCCACATATTTAAATTTTAGGTCCCTATATGTTTATTGTATGCACCTTCCTGCCAAAGCAAATTCCTTGTCTGTGCAAACTTTCATCGCAAATAAATCCCATTCTGATTCTGATCATTTTCTCCTCCCTAAGGTCCATTCCCAGAGCAGGATCAGTCGGGTGGTTGACACCATCCAGAGGTCCTCTGCCACGGTTGTGGTGGTGTTTGCCATCTCCATGGACGCACAGGTGAGCCTCGTCAATACAGGTCTGTCTCAGATACTCACAATTAATATAATTCCACTTGCAGCCTTATCTTGTATTGTTGCCATATATTCATCTGAAGAATATCAGGTCTCTTTTATGTTACGTGTACAGTAGGTTCCACATCTGTGGAAGAGAGACAGATGCAAACAGGCTATAAGATAATTTATATAAAATGTATATTCATAAATGTAGAATTATTTTTTTTTATCTCTAAAAATCTCAGGTTAACATATACACATTAGTATACACATTACTAATTACCTTCTTGATGCAGGGGATATCATGTTTGTGATTTACTGGAAATGTCAGATCGGTATTTCAGACAGCGGCCACTTTCCTCCTCCTGTTTCTTTGCCTACAGGCTCTCATGAAGGAGGTGGTCCGTCAGAACATCATAGGTAAGCAGTGGATCGCTACCGAGGCCTGGGTCTCTGAGACCAGCTTCACGGTCCCCGAGAACCTCCCGTCGCTGGCCGGCACCATCGGGTTTGCCCTCCGGAGGGCCCCTATTCCTGGGCTGGGAGCCTTCCTGACCCGGCTGAGGCCAGATGGGCCCTCGCCCCATCACGACCCCTTCCTCAGGGAATTGTGGGAAGAGCAGTTTGGGTGTTCTTTGGAGGCCGGTCAGGGCACTGCTCGGCTGTGTTCAGGGTCAGAGGTCATAGGTCAGTGTACCTGTTATTGGAAAAAATGACTGTGTTGATTTTTACAAAATGAAGCAATGTCATACTTTTTGTCATATTGACATTCACTGTTAACTATGTTTTTGTGTAATTCTGTGATCGTTTTAAACCCAGTGGAGGGGGAGAGTATGTACGCGGATGTGTCACAGCTGAGGGCCACCTATAACGTGTACAAGGCAGTGTACGCCATCGCCCACGCTCTGCATGGCATGCTGGCCTGCCCTCCTGGAGACCAGTGTCCCAACCTCCAGCGCCTGCAGCCCAAAGACGTGAGCTGACCTTTAAAATCATACTGAATAAGGATTTAGAAACACGTAATCAAAGGGATTATTATTCTTTAAGGGATTATCAATACAAATTATTCTATCTTATTTTATTCTGATCTATTTTCATGATTAGTAACCAAATACTGTAAAATGGGAGTTGTGTGCTCTCTTACAGATTGTTCAGTACCTGAGAGGTGTGAACTTCACCACCCATGTGGGTGACCCCGTCAACTTTGACCAGAATGGAGATCCACCTGCTTCCTATGACATCATCAACTGGCACGTGACCCCGCAGGGTGGGGTGGAATTTGCCACCGTCGGACATTTTGTGACATCTGAGGGATCGAGGGGCCAGTTTCACCTGGAACTTGAGAGAGTGATGTGGGGTGGTGGGAGTGGACGTGAGGTAAGACACAAGGAAATTTAGAAAAAATATGTACGTAGGTGCACCAATATTATGTAGTATTTTGGTAGTGTTTTAGTGGTATTTTGTCAGCTACAATATCTGGAAGAGGTTACTGTTAAAAGCGTATGACGTGGTTCTGCAAGTCAAATGATAATATTTGATAATATATATATTTTTTGGGAAAGGTTGAAAAACGTTTTCGTAAAAAAGTTTCTGCAAAAAAGTTTCTAAAGGTTTCTAAAAGACTTGAAAGGTTGAAAAAAAGTTGTGAAAAAAAGTAGTAAAAAAACTAGAAAGCTAACTCGCCCTACTTTAGAATACTAAACTAGAGCAAAGATAGCTAATATATCCTACAATCTACATATGCTACAATATAAAGGTACACTTCGTGCCCTTTGTAACTCACAATAAAAGTTAGCATTGCTAATGATGCCAGTGTATACTGTATGATGCTAGCAATGCCAGGATTAGTGATGCTGGCATTGCTAATGATGCTAGGATATGCTACGCTAGCATGCTAATGATGCCAGGACACTCCCCCAGGTGCCCGTGTCTGTGTGCAGCACTCCCTGCCCCCCTGGCACCTGGAAGGCGGCACAGAAGGGCCGACCAATCTGCTGCTTCGACTGTCTGCCCTGCTCAGAGGGGGAGGTCAGCAGAGAGACAGGTAACTGGGATTGACTGGGATTCTAATTCTAGATTCCGATTCCGATACTAACCAATTCTGATCCTGGAATTGATCCTGATACTAACTCTGATGTTCTTATTCTAGATTCTGATTCTGACTCTAATTCTGACTGGGATTCTAATTATAGATTCCAATTCTGATACTAAACCATTCCGATCCTGGACTTGATCCTGATACTGACTCTGATTCTGACAGTGATTGTTATTCTAGATTCCGATTCTGATACTGACTGACTCTGATTCTAAGTGACTCTGATTCTGATCAGAACTGACCTCTTCTCCCGACTCGGGCCGTTCCCTCTCAGGGTCGGTGGAGTGCAGCCGGTGTCCTGAGAGGTTCTGGTCCAGCCCAGACCACACTGAGTGCATCCCCCAGCAGGTGGACTTCCTGTCCCTCAGTGACAGCATGGGAATCATCCTGTCCGTCATCTCTGTCGTCGGGGCAACACTAACAGCCGCAACCTTGATTACTTTTATTTGTCACCGACACACGCCACTGGTACCAGTACACTGGGGGATTTAGAACATGCTACACTGCTGTTACATATTTGTACTCTTACAACATTTTATATGATAGGTTTCCTGTATAATGTTTTTGTATTTATTAATCTCTTTAGGTCCGGGCCAACAACTCAGAGCTGAGCTTCCTGCTTCTGCTGTCACTGAAACTCTGCTTCCTGTGTGCGCTGGCATTCATTGGTCAGCCCAGGCCTTGGTCCTGCATGCTGAGACACACCCTGTTTGGGATCAGCTTCGTGCTGTGCCTCTCCTGCCTGCTGAGCAGAACCGTGGTGGTTCTGGTGGCCTTCCGCTCCACCCTCCCTGGAGAGAACCTGATGCGGTACCTGGGTCCCAACCAGCAGAGGCTGGGCATCTCTCTCTGCACGCTGGTACAGGTGGGCCTGACAAGCTTACAATGTAATGAACTAATGGTACACCAAGCAGTGGCTTCAGGGTTATAAACTGAAGGTTTCTGTTCCCAGGTGCTGATCTGTGTGTTGTGGCTGTCCCTGGCCCCCCCTCGGCCTACAGAGAGGGGCATCAGAGGAGACCAGGGGCCCAAGATCTTGTTGGAGTGTGCTGTGGGCTCCGTGGCGGGCTTCTCCCTGGTCCTGGGGTACATCGGCCTGCTGGCCTCCCTCTGCCTCCTCCTGGCCTTCCTGGCCAGGAAACTCCCGGACAACTTCAACGAGGCCAAGCTCATCACCTTCAGCATGCTGATCTTCTGCGCCGTTTGGGTCGCGTTCATACCAGCCTACGTCAGCTCTCCGGGGAAGTTCACGGTTGCCGTGGAGATCTTTGCCATCCTGGCCTCCAGTTACGGACTTCTGGCCTGCATCTTCGCCCCAAAGTGTTACATCATCCTGCTGAGGCCTGAGAGGAACACCAAGAAACAGATGATGGCCAAATGACATCAAGGCCTTCAATACTTTGCCATCGCTTAGTGACCTCTTAGAGTTCCATGCGTACATAATGGTGCAATGATATATATTTTCCATTGTGACAGATTGCTAGCCTATTGATAAACCTTTTGTGGAACTGAATGTTTTAATATGTGAAAGAAAGTGAGCGCTAAACTTTGCTAATTTACCAGTCAGCTTTCTGAGATTTCTTTTGACAGAGACATAGCACGTAGCATGTTATGTCTAAACGTCTTTTGAATAATAATAAAGCACATAGTGTTTAGAACTGTGATTGTGTCTGTTTACTATGTCTGAGAAGGGGTGGGGTAATTGGAGAAAACCCATGTGGGCTGGTTGTAATAACTTCAGCGCCTTCCGAAACCAATGTGTGTTGTTTTCCTTCTTCAATTCCTGTTGTAGAACGAGAGTAACAAAGAATGTCCATCTCCACTAACAACATGGCCTCTGTCTAGGTTGGGTTTTATGTCTTAAGTAACACAAGACTCAGGAATTTCCCCAAAATATCAAAGACACTAAAAGTGTCTGAAAGGGAGAAGGGTCAGAGAGCAATTGTTTTTGTCAACACACAGAAAACACAGTATCTGATTTTCAGAAAAACTGCCTGATGAAAACTAAAGACAGTTACTGTCCTGATAGGACATAACACTACTATCATAAATGTAAATAAACTTTGTATTAAGATAAGATTGGATATTAAAATGTAAGTAATATTAAATAATAGAATAGAATTTACAAGTGACCCGGAATGGGTCCACAGTGTTACTGCAGAAAGACAAAAAAGCAACAATAACTTTAATTGTTCCAAAACAATGTATACTTTATTATTTTTCACATTTTTGACCGAAGAAACGATTTTGAGCTGACAAGTAAGATTAGAGGCAAAGTGTGCTTTGTGAACAACATTAACTTACAGTATTATTAACATTAGAAGAATTCTCTGTAAAATTCACAGACCTCAATGAAGTCACTAAAAGCAATAGCAAAGTATTATCATACAGAAGGCCTTGGTGTTATTTTGCCATCATCTGTTTCTTGGTGTTCCTCTCAGGCCTCAGCAGGATGATGTAACACTTTGGGGCGAAGATGCAGATCAGAAGTCCGTAACTTGAGGCCAGGATGGCAAAGATCTCCACGGCAACTGTGTACTTCCCCGGAGAGCTGACGTAAGCTGGGATGAACGCGACCCACACGGCGCAGAAGATCAGCATGCTGAAGGTGATGAGCTTGGCCTCGTTGAAGTTGTCTGGGAGTTTTCTGGCCAGGAAGGCCAGGAGGAGGCAGAGGGAGGCCAGCAGGCCGATGTACCCCAGGACCAGGGAGAAGCCCGCCACGGAGCCCACAGCACACTCCAACAAGATCTTGGGCCCCTGGTCTCCTCTGATGCCCCTCTCTGTAGGCCGAGGGGGGGCCAGGGACAGCCACAACACACAGATCAGCACCTGGGAACAGAAACCTTCAGTTTATAACCCTGAAGCCACAGCTTGGTGTACCATTAGTTCATTACATTGTAAGCTTGTCAGGCCCACCTGTACCAGCGTGCAGAGAGAGATGCCCAGCCTCTGCTGGTTGGGACCCAGGTACCGCATCAGGTTCTCTCCAGGGAGGGTGGAGCGGAAGGCCACCAGAACCACCACGGTTCTGCTCAGCAGGCAGGAGAGGCACAGCACGAAGCTGATCCCAAACAGGGTGTGTCTCAGCATGCAGGACCAAGGCCTGGGCTGACCAATGAATGCCAGCGCACACAGGAAGCAGAGCTTGAGTGACAGCAGAAGCAGGAAGCTCAGCTCTGAGTTGTTGGCCCGGACCTAAAGAGATTAATAAATACAAAAACATTATACAGGAAACCTATCATAAAATGTTGTAAGAGTACAAATATGTAACAGCAGTGTAGCATGTTCTAAATCCCCCAGTGTACTGGTACCAGTGGCGTGTGTCTGTGACAAATAAAAGTAATCAAGGTTGCGGCTGTTAGTGTTGCCCCGACGACAGAGATGACGGACAGGACGATTCCCATGCTGTCGCTGAGGGACAGGAAGTCCACCTGCTGGGGGATGCACTCAGTGTGGTCTGGGCTGGACCAGAACCTCTCAGGACACCGGCTGCACTCCACCGACCCTGAGAGGGAATGGCCCGAGTCGGGAGAAGAGGTCAGTTCTGATCAGAATCAGAGTCACTTAGAATCAGAGTCATTCAGTATCAGAATCGGAATCTAGAATAAGAACATCAGAGTCAGTATCAGGATCAAGTCCAGGATCAGAATTGGTTAGTATCAGAATCGGAATCTAATAGGGGTGGAAATCTTTTGTTAGCCCACCTCACGGTTGGATTCTTGGGGTCACGATTCGATTAAAAATCGATTCACAATTTTTTTGATTTTTTAATAAATAAATAAAAATCATTTTTTTACAATTGTGAATTGATGTGAATCGCTAGAAGACTGAATCGTGATTCAAATGTGAATCGATTTTTTCCCCCACCCCTAGAATCTAGAATCCCAGTCAATCCCAGGTACCTGTCTCTCTGCTGACCTCCCCCTCTGAGCAGGGCAGACAGTCGAAGCAGCAGATTGGTCGGCCCTTCTGTGCCGCCTTCCAGGTGCCAGGGGGGCAGGAAGTGCTGCACACAGACACCGGCACCTGGAGGAGTATCCTGGCATCATTGGCATGCTAGCATAGCATATCCTAGCATAATTAGCAATGCTAGCATCATCCTGTTATTGTTAGCAATAGCAATGCCAGCATTACTAATCCTGGCATTGCTAGCATCATACAGTATACACTGGCATCATTAGCAATGCTAACCTTATATACTGGCATCATTAGTGTGGCACACAGGATATGTTTGTAATTGCCCACATGCTTATATGTAGCATTTTTATTGTGAGTTACAAAGGGCACGAAATCACCGCGGTTATAAAAGCAGTGGGCTCGCGCTGCGTCAGCGTTCCTCAGTTGGCGGTTAACATCTAACCTGAGAAGCTACTGACGACCAGCCGACGAAATTTTCATTATTCTTTCAGGTGGGTAAACTCACACTCGTTCATATGGTTGTAATTCGTTTTGTATAGTGTACCTTTATATTGTAGCACATGTACATTGTAGTATATTAGCTCTAGCTGGCTTTGCTCTAGCTTAGTATTCTAAAGTAGGGCGAGTTAGCACTAGCTTGTAGGTTGTTGTCAAACTACACTTGTGAAACCATGTCGAAGGCACTGTAACGTTTGTCTGACTCGACTGATATATATTAATGTATGAACTATAGTGTTTTTGTAGTTAACATTTTCTGTTGTTGTTGTTGTTTCCTCTTAAATGTAATCAAATGTACATGGTTAGAGCCAGGGTCGTTTATCGTTTCCAAGGAAACCAGACAGCTCACAGGGTGTAAAGGCCGTTCACAGCAAGGACGATAGCTGATTTTTAGCTCGAGACAACTATCAACTCTGCAGAAATATGTGCCTCGTCCATTAATTGTATAGCTGGATGTTATCCCTTCTCAGCGTGAGAAACGGTTGAAGTACAAGGTGTTGCGTGAGTATGAGAAATTGTTCAAATACGTGAGTCTCACGGCGAATGCGTGAGGCCTTCTACCTGTTTTAGTGTCACGCTGGTAACTCGACCTCACATCATATTAATTCATTAAGCAGAGAAGAGTAGGCCTACAGTAGAGTAGAGTAAAGTAACCATTTTTCGAAAATAATTTTTCAACTTTTCAAAACTTTTCTTCAAAACCGTTTCCCCCCCCAACAAACTTTACCCTTTCAAAACCTTTTTGGGGAAACTTTTTTCAGAAAATATGTATCGAATACTTTCGAAAAAAGTAATAAATCTAAACATTTCTTTCCATACACAACAATACACAAAAAAGTTTAAATATATAATCAAATACTATCATTTGATTTACAGAACCACATCATACGCTTTTAAAAGGAACCTCTTCCAGATATTTTAGTTGACAAAATACCACTAAAATACTACCAAAATACTACATAGTATTGCTTCACCTTTGCACATATTTTTTCTACATTTCCTTGAGTCTTACCTCACGTCCACTCCCACCACCCCACATCACTCTCTCGATTTCCAGGTGAAACTGGCCCCCCGATCCCTCAGATGTCACAAAATGTCCGACAGTGGCAAACTTCGCCCCACCCTGTGGGGTCACGTGCCAGTTGATGATGTCATAGGAAGCAGGTGGATCTCCATTCTGGTCAAAGTGGACGGGGTCACCCACATGTGTGGTGAAGTTCACACCTCTCAGGTACTGAACAATCTGTAAGAGAGCACACAACTCCCATTTTACAGTATTTGGTTGCTAATCATAAAAATAGATCAGAATAAAATAGGATAGAATAATTTGTATTGATAATCCCTTAAAGAATAATAATCCCTTTGATTACGTGTTTCTAAATCCTTATTCAGTATGATGTTAAAGGTCAGCTTACGTCTTTGGGCTGCAGGCGCTGGAGGTTGGGACACTGGTCTCCAGGAGGGCATGCCAGCATGCCATGCAGAGCGTGGGCGATGGCGTACACTGCCTTGTACACGTTATAGGTGCCCCTCAGCTGTGACACATCCGCGTACATACTCTCCCCCTCCACTGGGTTTGAGAAATTGAAACAAGCTGATTTACATGAAAATCATGTCAAAGTGAGTCAAACAAGACCTTCATTGTTATGAACAAGACAGTTTTCCTATAACAGGTACACTGACCTATGACCTCTGACCCTGAACACAGCCGAGCAGTGCCCTGACCGGCCTCCAAAGAACACCCAAACAGCTCTTCCCACAATTCCCTGAGGAAGGGGTCGTGATGGGGCGAGGGCCCATCTGGCCTCAGCTGGGTCAGGAAGGCTCCCAGCCCAGGAATAGGGGCCCTCCGGAGGGCAAACCCGATGGTGCCGGCCAGCGAGGGGAGGTTCTGGGGGACTGAGAGGCTGGTGAAGGTGACCCAGGCCTCGGTAGCGACCCACTGCTTATCTGTGATGTTCTGACGGACTACTTCTTTTAACAGAAACTGTTGAATGAAAAACAGGGTCAGGGAAGTTGCCTTTTTCTGTCTGAGAAATCGGTCTGTCTTTTAAAGTATGCTATTTGTGGAATCCCCCTTGCACCATGGAATAAGATAATGTGTTACATGCTCCACCAAAGCTATGTTGTGTGCTATGCTACGTTATGTGACAATGGCAGATATCAGGGCCACATAAAATATCGACATAGGGCATCTCTGCCCTGCTATATTGTTCTGATGCATATATGGCAACAATACAAGATAATGCTGCAAGTGGAATCATATTAATTGTGAGTATATGAGACAGACCTGTATTGACGAGGCTCACCTGTGCATCCTGGGAGATGGCAAACACCACCACAACCGTGGCAGAGGACCTCTGGATGGTGTCAACCACCCGACTGATCCTGCTCTGGGAATGGACCTTAGGGGAGAAGAAAAGGACGATTAGAGAGAGAGAAGAGAAGTGAAACTGAAGAGAAGTGAGAGAAAGTGCAAGAGGATGAGAGAGGAGAGAGAAAAAGAGAGAGAAGAATATACAAAATCAAAAACACACAGAAATGGATACCGACACGAAAACAATGAGGCAGGTCTTCAGACAGTACTTTGGGGACCTCAGAGAGAGAGAGAGAGAGAGAGAGCGAGCGTGAAAGAGGAAAGCCTATACAGATGGATGAACAGACAGACTTTTCTAGAATACCTTGGGGATGACCTCAGAGTAGGAGACACACACTCCAGAGCCCCTCAGCTCCTGCAGCAGCATTTGGACCCCGTACTTCCCGTAGTCATCGTCCCCAGACACCAGGCCCACCCAGGTCCAGCCAAGCTGGGACAGAAGTGAGGCCATGGCCCGCGCCTGGAAGGCATCGCTTGGAACAGTCCTGAAGAAGGAGGGATACTTCCTACTGTCACTCAAACACGCACAGGACGCAAAGTAGCTCACCTGGGGGGGAAAGGAGAGAGAGGGAGGGAGAGAGAGAGAGAAAATGACAAGTAAGAACCAGATTTAAATTTAGGTGGGTAGGTACTATATTCATCTATGAGGGGAAATATCAGCGTAATAGTAGGCAAGACAAAAAAGATATACAAATAAATACACAGGGCTGTACAAGGGGTAATAAAGAGGGTAAATTCACTTATGCATGAAACAATTTAAACGCAGGTGACACAGCAATGGAAGCAAATCAGTATTATTACAGTATAATTAAAGCCATCACAATTTGCCATGACACAAACAGATGGAGTATTTAGACAGAAAAACAGTTGTTCTCCCTCATATTCGAGCACAGCATCGCAACAAAGTAAGGAAGTGGAAAGAAGAAGGAATATTTATTAATAACCTCCCTGCCTACCATGGGCAGGTTAAACACTCCCAGGGTCTGTGCCACCACGATGGAGGAGGAGGAGCGGTCGTCTCCGATGATGACTGGCACCTCGGGGGTTGTGCCACAGTCTGTGCCTGATATGGAGTCTTCTTGCCCGGTCACCATGCCCAGGGCTGCCCCCAAGGTGGTGCCCTCGGCCAGGCAGGTGTCTGAAGCCAGGTACCCCAGCCTGAGCCCAGGGAGGAGGCTAGGGTTACGGTTCACCTCCTCCACAGCAAAGATCATGGTCTGGAGCCAGCGGTACGCACGCTGGTTGAAACTGGAGCAGGGACGCAAGATAGAGGGAGGGAAGGGAGAAGAAAAGAGTTCTGGGTTACAGGACCTGGGTTTGCACAACTGCAAAGAAGGAGATTGAATCATTTCACAGACGACTCTTCAAAAACAATTGTATACATTTGGTTTTACAAACCACTTACATGGTACAATTAGTGTTGCTGCGCTTGCTCCTAAACTCCAGCTCAGGTTCTGGAGCTTCCACATGGATGGGGAACAGTCCCCCGATCACCACGTCCCCTGCCCGATATACACTGCCGGACACAGGCTTAGCCAACAGCCGGCAGGACCCCCCTCCTGCCAGCCCCAGGACCAGCCCAGGGAGGCAGGCCAGCAACCACAGCCAGCCAGAGAGCCACATCACCTGGGGAGAGGACCGACGGAGAACCATCACATGGAGCTGAGAAAAGAAGACCAACTTAAAGGATGGACAGTGATCAGACACAGTAAGATAAAACAATATATTCTCACTGTACATTTCTTTTCTGTTCATGAAATTATACTTCACCAGCTCCAGCCACCTGAAAAAACATTTTGAATTGGTAAACAGATTAATAAGAAAGAGAGGGCAAGAGAGAAAGACGGGAACTCAGAGGAGACAGAAATGTTTCTGGGCATCCTCCTTCCAGAGAGAAGGGGAGAGGAAGAAAGAGGAGACAGCCAGGGTATCGCTGATATAGGGAGAAATTAGCCCGCGGCTAAATGATCCATGGCCACCATGGGGAACACAGTGAGATACAGATGAGACAGGGAGGGCAGGGATTCTGACGGAAGGGGTGGGGCAATTGGGGAGAAGCCATGTGAGCGTGTTGTAATAACATGGGTTAGTGGCCTTCTGAAACCACCTTGCGTTACTCTTCTTTTACCATTCCTATTGTTGATTGAGAGTAACAAAGAATGTCCGTCTCCACCGATGACGTGGCTTCTGTCGATGTTAGGTTTTATATCTTAATCAGTTTGCTGATTTGAGCCGCAGTAACAGCAGACAAAAAATAAGACTCAGGAATTTTCACAAAATATCTAAATCACAGGAAATGGTCTGCAGTAACGTCTCTCTGATGCATGATTTTTACAGACAAAAGGCAGTTGTTGTGCAGTGTGCAGTGATATATGGTCCTGACAGCTTTCTTCCTGGTCACAGGGCATGGGGAACCCACTATGGCTGTAGAGCCAACATACCTGAAAGACTCCAATAAACAAGCATCAAAATAAATCGTGAAAAGTAATACGTAGATGATAATAATAAAAATGTTTACAGTGTACTGTAGACAGACAAGGATAGCCCGAATAACTACAGTTGTTTCTAAACAGTCTTTTATTATTATTCAATAATTATGCATATACAACAGACTAACTTTTGTACGAAGCAGGCTAGAATATTTATATGTTTTTGACAAAATAAAGGACCTTGAGGTGACTTGTAAGATATGAGACAAAGTGTGCTTTGTGAACAACATCCGGTAACATTAACTTATTTTAGCATTAGAAGATTTTTCTGTAAAATTCACAGACCTCAATGAAGTCACTAAAAGCAATAGCAAAGTATTATTGTACAGAAGGCCTTGATGTCATTTGGCCATCATCTGTTTCTTGGTGTTCCTCTCAGGCATCAGCAGGATGATGTAACACTTTGGGGCGAAGATGCAGGTCAGAAGTCCGTAACTGGAGGCCAGGATGGCAAAGATCTCCACGGCAACTGTGTACTTCCCTGGAGAGCTGACGTAAGCTGGGATGAACGCGACCCACACGGCGCAGAAGATCAGCATGCTGAAGGTGATGAGCTTGGCCTCATTGAAGTTGTCCGGGAGTTTCCTGGCCAGGAAGGCCAAGAGGAGGCAGAGGGAGGCCAGCAGGCCGATGTACCCCAGGACCAGGGAGAAGCCCACCATGGAGCCCACAGCACACTCCAACAAGATCTTGGGCCCCTGGTCTCCTCTGATGCCCCTCTCTGTAGGCCGAGGGGGGGCCAGGGACAGCCACAACACACAGATCAGCACCTGGGAACAGAAACCTTCAGTTTATAACCCTGAAGCCACTGCTTGGTGTACCATTAGTTCATTACATTGTAAGCTTGTCAGGCCCACCTGTACCAGCGTGCAGAGAGAGATGCCCAGCCTCTGCTGGTTGGGACCCAGGTACCGCATCAGGTTCTCTCCAGGGAGGGTGGAGCGGAAGGCCACCAGAACCACCACGGTTCTGCTCAGCAGGCAGGAGAGGCACAGCACGAAGCTGATCCCAAACAGGGTGTGTCTCAGCATGCAGGACCAAGGCCTGGGCTGACCAATGAATGCCAGCGCACACAGGAAGCAGAGCTTGAGTGACAGCAGAAGCAGGAAGCTCAGCTCTGAGTTGTTGGCCCGGACCTAAAGAGATTAATAAATACAAAAACATTATACAGGAAACCTATCATATAAAATGTTGTAAGAGTACAAATATGTAACAGCAGTGTAGCATGTTCTAAATCCCCCAGTGTACTCGTACCAGTGGCGTGTGTCGGTGACAAATAAAAGTAATCAAGGTTGCGGCTGTTAGTGTTGCCCCGACGACAGAGATGACGGACAGGACGATTCCCATGCTGTCGCTGAGGGACAGGAAGTCCACCTGCTGGGGGATGCACTCAGTGTGGTCTGGGCTGGACCAGAACCTCTCAGGACACCGGCTGCATTCCACCGACCCTGAGAGGGAAGGGCCCGAGTCGGGAGAAGAGGTCAGTTCTGATCAGAATCAGAGTCACTTAGAATCAGAGTCAGTCAGTATCAGAATTGGAATCTAGGATAACAATCCCAGTCAGAATCAGTCAGTTTGAATCATAGTATCAGGATCAAGTCCAGGATCAGAATCGGTTATTATCAGAATCGGAATCTAGAATTAGAATCCCAGTCAATCCCAGGTACCTGTCTCTCTGCTGACCTCCCCCTCTGAGCAGGGCAGACAGTCGAAGCAGCAGATTGGTCGGCCCTTCTGTGCCGCCTTCCAGGTGCCAGGGGGGCAGGGAGTGCTGCACACAGACACAGGCACCTGGGGGAGTATCCTGGCATCATTAGCAATGCTAGCATAGCATATCTGCACATCATTAGCATTTCTAGCATAGCATATCCTAGCATCATTAGCAGTGCTATCATCATATACAGTAAACTGGCATAGTTAGGAATTAATGTAGCATCATTAGCAATACTAGAATAGTATATCCTGTTATAATTAGCTCTGCTAGCTTCACAAATCCTGGGATCATTAGTAAAGAGATTATCAAATATCCTGGCATCAGTAGCAATGTTACCAAAGTCCTAAGTTTTTACACTTGCAAATATTTTAATGGACAATATACTACTAAAATACAAGATACTACCAAAATGTTACAAAATATCACTGCATTTTCCCCTTTGCACAATTTTATTTATTTACTTGAGTCTTACCTTACGTCCACTCCCAGCACCCCACATAACTCTCTCAATTTCCAGGTGAAACTGACCCCCTGATCGCTCAGATGACACAAAATGTCCGACAGTGGCAAACTCCACCCCACCCTGCGGGGTCACGTGCCAGTTGATGATGTCATAGGAAGCAGGTGGATCTCCATTCTGGTCGAAGTTGACGGGGTCACCCACATGTGTGGTGAAGTTCACACCTCTCAGGTACTGAACAATCTGTAAGAGAGCAACTCCCATTTTACAGTATTTGGTTGCTAATCATAAAAATAGATCAGAATAAAATTGGATAGAATAATTTGGATTGATAATCCCTGAAAGAATAATAATCCCTTTGATTACGTGTTTCTAAAGCCTTATTCAGTATGATGTTAAAGGTCAGCTCACGTCTGTGGGCTGCAGGCGCTGGAGGTTGGGACACTGGTCTCCAGGAGGGCAGGCCAGCATGCCATGCAGAGCGTGGGCGATAGCGTACACTGCCTTGTACACGTTATAGGTGGCCCTCAGCTGTGACACATCCGCGTACATACTCTCCCCCTCCACTGGGTTTAAAACGATCACAGAATTACACAAAACATGGTTAACAGTGACGGTCAATATGACAAAAGGTATGACAATGCAGTGCTTCATTTTGTGATGATCAACACAGTCGTTTTTTCCTGTAACAGCTACACTGACCTATGACCTCTGACCCTGAACACAGCCGAGCAGTGCCCTGACCGGCCTCCAAAGAACACCCAAACTGCTCTTCCCACAATTCCCTGAGGAAGGGGTCGTGATGGGGCGAGGGTCCGCCTGGCCTCAACCGGGTCAGGAAGGCTCCCAGCCCAGGAATAGGGGCTCTCCGGAGGGCAAACCCGATGGTGCCGGCCAGCGAGGGGAGGTTCTGGTGGACTGATAGGCTGGTATAGGTGACCCAGGCCTCAGTAGCAATCCACTGCTTATCTGTGATGTTCTGACGGACTACTTCTTTTAAAAGAAACTGTAGAATGAAAAACAGTATAAGGGAAGTTGCTTTTTTCTGGCAGAGAAATTGACAGATCTGTCTTTTACAGAATGTTGTATGTGGACCTCAGGTAAGTGCTACATACACCTCGCATTCTCTGTGAAGATGTGACAATAGCAGATATCAGGGCCACATAAAATATAGGCATAGGGCATCTCTGCCCTACGATATTCTTCTGATGCATATAGCAACAATACAAGATAAAGCTGCAAGTGGAATCATATTAATTGTGAGTATTTGTTACAGACTTGAACTGACGAGGCTCACCTGTGCGTCCTGTGAGATGGCAAACACCACCACAACCGTGGCAGAGGACCTCTGGATGGTGTCAACCACCCGACTGATCCTGCTCTGGGAATGGACCTTAGGGGAGAAGAAAAGGATGATTAGAGAGAGAGAAGAGAAGTGAAACTAAAGAGAAGTGAGAGAAAGAGGACAGAGAAAAAGACAGAGAGAATATACAAAATCAAAAACACAGAAACAGATACCGACACGAAAACAAGCCTATACAGATGAATGAACATACACAGACTTGTCTAGAATACCTTGGGGATGACCTCAGAGTAGGAGACACACACTCCAGAGCCCCTCAGCTCCTGCAGCAGCATTTGGACCCCGTACTTCCCGTAGTCATCGTCCCCAGACACCAGGCCCACCCAGGTCCAGCCAAGCCGGGACAGAAGCCAGGCCATGGCCCGTGCCTGGAAGGCATCGCTGGGAACAGTCCTGAAGAAGGAGGGGTACTTCCTACTGTCACTCAAACACGCACAGGACGCAAAGTAGCTCATCTGGGGGGAAAGGAGAGAGAGGGGCAGGAAGAGAGACAAACAAGAAAGAAACAAGGAATAAACCCAGTTTAAAATTTTCCTGGAAACACAAATGGAATCTTTAGAGAGAATCCGTTTCTTTGCACAGCATCCCAGCAAAGTTAGGAGGGGGAAAGAAGAAGTAGTATTCATCCATAGACTATTTTTTGTAATATTTGTATTTTTATATTGTAATTACTGCTACTGTACTTATATTTTATTTTAGATTTTATTGTATAGTTTATTTTAATCTAATTCCATTGCTAGTTATGTACCCTTAGTTTGCTAGTTATGTACCCTTAGTATAGTTAGTCCTCATAATTAAATTTTAGATTCCTATATGTTTAATGTTTGCACCTTCCTGCCAAAGCAAATTCCTTGTCTGTGCAAACTTTCATGGCGAATAAAACCCATTCATTCTGATTCTGATTAGACGGAGCCTCCCTGCCTACCATGGGCAGGGTAAACACTCCCAGGGTCTGTGCCACCACGATGGAGGCTGAGGAGCGGGCGTCTCCGATGATGACTGGCACCTCGGGGGTTGTGCCACAGTCTGTGCCTGATATGGAGTCTTCCTGCCCGGTCACCATGCCCAGGGCTGCCCCCAAGGTGGTGCCCTCGGCCAGGCAGGAGTCTGAAGCCAGGTACCCCAGCCTGAGCCCAGGGAGGAGGCTAGGGTTACGGTTCACCTCCTCCACAGCAAAGATCATGGTCTGGAGCCAGCGGTACGCACGCTGGTAGAAACTGGAGCAGGGACGCAAGATAGAGGGAGGGAAGGGAGAAGAAAAGAGTTCTGGGTTGAAGGACCTGGGTTTGCACAACTGCAAAGAAGGAGATTGAATCATTTCACAGACGACACTTGTATACAACAATTGTATACATTTGCTTTTACAAACCACTTACATGGTACAGTTAGTGTTGCTGCGCTTGCTCCTAAACTCCAGCTCAGGTTCAGGAGCTTCCACATGGATGGGGAACAGTCCCCCGATCACCACGTCCCCTGCCAGATATACACTGCCGGACACAGGCTTAGCCAACAGCCGGCAGGACCCCCCTCCTGCCAGCCCCAGGACCAGCCCAGGGAGGCAGGCCAGCAACCACAGCCAGCCAGAGAGCCACATCACCTGGGGAGAGGACCGACGGAGAACCATCACATGGAGCTGAGAAAAGAAGACCAACTTAAAGGATGGACAGTGATCAGACACAGTAAGATAAAACAATATATTCTCACTGTACATTTCTTTTCTGTTCATGAAATTATACTTCACCAGCTCCAGCCACCTGAAAAAACATTTTGAATTGGTAAACAGATTAATAAGAAAGAGAGGGCAAGAGAGAAAGAGAGGGGAACTCAGAGGAGACAAATGTTCCTGGGCTTCCTCCTTCCAGAGAGAAGGGGAGAGGAAGAAAGAGGAGACAGCCAGGGTATCACTGATATAGGAAGAAATTAGCCCGCGGCTAAATGATCCATGAGAGGGAGGGCATTGAGAGGGAGGGCAGGGCATTCTGAGGGAAGGGGTGGGGCAATTGGGGAGAAGCCATGTGAGCGTGTTGTAATAACGTGGGTTAGTGGCCTTCTGAAACCACGTTGCGTTACTCTTCTTTTACCATTCCTATTGTTGAACGAGAGTAACAAAGAATTAGGGGTGGGGGAAAAAATCGATTCACATTTGAATCACCATTCAGTCTGCTAGCGATTCAGATAGATTCATAAATGTACGTGAATCGATTTTTTTTTATGATGCTTTTTTGTTTTTTTTTATTTATATAATTTATGTTTCTCTTTTTTTATGTCGGAAAAATTTTGACATTATGGCAGGGAATATCACACACTATTACACTGACTGCCATAGTCAAAATTCACTCAATAAACACAGCGCGAGTGACCAGTGCCCAATAAAACTCAAGAAACACCACGCGCGAGTGTCCAGTTTCAGTGTTTCAGCTTTCATTTTCTCAAAGGCGGAGAAGAACACCCAGGGCTTGGTTTACACCTATCGACATTTCTAGCCACTGGGGGACCAAAGGCAGGCTAGGGGAACTCATATTAATGTTAAATAACCTCCTAAAGTGAACATTTCATGTCATGGGACCTTTAATCAGTTTGCTGATTTGAGCCGCAGTAACAGCAGACAAAAAATGGTCTGCAGTAACGTCTCTGATGCATGAAGGTCAGAGAGCTCATTTTTACAGACAAAAGGCAGTTGTTGTGCAGTGTGCAGTGATATATGGTCCTGACAGCTTTCTTCCTGGTCACAGGGCATGGGGAACCCACAATGGCTGTAGAGCCAACATACCTGAAAGACTCCAATAAAAGCATCAAAATAAATCATGAAAAGTAATACGTAGATGATAATAATTAAATGTAAGATATGAATAAGGAGATATCAAATAAGACTTAATCTAGAGGTTAGCGTTCACATTTTAAACAAAATAACTACAGTTGTTTCTAAACACTGTCTTTTATTATTATTCAATAGTTATGCATATACAACAGACTAACTTTTGGACAAAGCAGGCTAGAATATTTAGAAGAAGGACCTTGAGGTGACTTGTAAGATGAGACAAAGTGTACATCATCGGTTCCCAAACTGAGTACGCAAAGTGGTTCAGGGGGTACGCGGGGAGAAAATTTGATTTGCGTTTTCAAAGTGAAAAAAAATACATTTTCTAACTGCTGTCTGCCGTGGATATGGTTGGGGCAATGCTGGGGGAAAAGGCAAAAAAAAAGTATACAGACAATGCCTTCATCAAACAACACTGTTTCACGACGTATCAGTGACATGGCAGAGGACGTTTCAAAACAGCTACTGTGTTGATTATTTCTGGCCGAACTCAGTTCCGGCCACGCCCCCCTTTTCAAATTCAACACACTTCTGCACACTGTTTAGTTTATTTATGTCCTTATAGTTAAACATTGTTAGTTTGTGTTCTTCCGGTGTTTGACGCTGAGTATCTTGGTTTTCATCTGTTTTGCCTTGTTTGAGTTAAATAGTTATTCCCGTTAAACCCCAGAGTGAGTTAGTTCGACCTCCTTATTTGTTTCTCATTTCCCTTTACCTGGTTGTATTGCTAATAAAACTCTGTTTGATCTAAACTTCTATCCGAGTCCTGAAATCCCTGACAATTTCACAGTTTCAAGTGTTATAGACTGTATATGTGCGCGAGGGGAGGGGGCGGCGGCGGCGGCGTTTACAAAAAACGGGGATACGTAGATGGAGATTTAATGTCTGAAGGGGTACAGGACTGTAGAAAGTTTGGGAACCACTGGTGTACATGAACTTATTTTAGCATTAGAAGAATTCTCTGTAAAATTCACAGACCTCAATGAAGTCACTAAAAGCAATAGCAAAGTATTATCATACAGAAGGCCTTGATGTTATTTGGCCATCATCTGTTTCTTGGTGTTCCTCTCAGGCCTCAGCAGGATGATGTAACACTTTGGGGCGAAGATGCAGGCCAGAAGTCCGTAACTGGAGGCCAGGATGGCAAAGATCTCCACGGCAACCGTGTACTTTCCCGGAGAGCTGACATAGGCGGGGACGAATGCCACCCACACGGCGCAGAAGATCAGCATGCTGAAGGTGATGAGCTTGGCCTCGTTGAAGTTGTCCGGGAGTTTCCTGGCCAGGAAGGCCAGGAGGAGGCAGAGGGAGGCCAGCAGGCCGATGTACCCCAGGACCAGGGAGAAGCCCGCCACGGAGCCCACAGCACACTCCAACAAGATCTTGGGCCCCTGGTCTCCTCTGATGCCCCTCTCTGTAGGCCGAGGGGGGGCCAGGGACAGCCACAACACACAGATCAGCACCTGGGAACAGAAACCTTCAGTTTATAACCCTGAAGCCACTGCTTGGTGTACCATTAGTTCATTACATTGTAAGCTTGTCAGGCCCACCTGTACCAGCGTGCAGAGAGAGATGCCCAGCCTCTGCTGGTTGGGACCCAGGTACCGCATCAGGTTCTCTCCAGGGAGGGTGGAGCGGAAGGCCACCAGAACCACCACGGTTCTGCTCAGCAGGCAGGAGAGGCACAGCACGAAGCTGATCCCAAACAGGGTGTGTCTCAGCATGCAGGACCAAGGCTTGGGCTGACCAATGAATGCCAGCGCACACAGGAAGCAGAGCTTGAGTGACAGCAGAAGCAGGAAGCTCAGCTCTGAGTTGTTGGCCCGGACCTAAAGAGATTAATAAATACAAAAACATTATAAAGGAAACCACCATTTTTTAAGACAACAATTATGTAATGATGTAACAGCAGTGTAGCATGTTCTAAATCCCCCAGTGTACTCGTACCAGTGGCGTGTGTCGGTGACAAATAAAAGTAATCAAGGTTGCGGCTGTTAGTGTTGCCCCGACAACAGAGATGACGGACAGGGCGATTCCCATGCTGTCGCTGAGGGACAGGAAGTCCACCTGCTGGGGGATGCACTCAGTGTGGTCTGGGCTGGACCAGAACCTCTCAGGACACCGGCTGCACTCCACAGACCCTGAGAGGGAAGGGCCAGAGTCGGGAGAAGAGCTCAGTTCTGATCAGAATCAGAGTCACTTAGAATCAGAGTCAGTCAGTATCAGAATTGGAATCTAGAATTAGAATCCCAGTCAATCCCAGGTACCTGTCTCTCTGCTGACCTCCCCCTCTGAGCAGGGCAGACAGTCAAAGCAGCAGATTGGTCGGCCCTTCTGTGCCGCCTTCCAGGTACCAGGGGGGCAGGGAGTGCTGCACACAGACACGGGCACCTGGAGGAGTGTCCTGGCATCATTAGCATGCTAGCGTAGCATATCCTAGCATAATTAGCAATGCTAGCATATATCCTGTTATTGTTAGCAATAGCAATGCCAGCATCACTAATCCTGACATTGCTAGCATCATACAGTATGTACTGGCATCATTAGCAATGCTAACCTTATATACTGGCATCATCAGTGTGGCACACAGGATATGTATGTAATTGCTCACTTGCTTATATGTAGCATTTTTATTGTGAGTTACAAAGGGCACGAGATCACCGTGGTTATAAAAGCAGTGGGCTCGCGCTGCGTCAGCGTTCCTCAATTGGCGGTTAACATCTAACTTGAGAAGCCACTGACGACCAGCCGACTCTATTTTCATTATTCTTTCAGGTGGGTAAACTCACACAATCGTTCATACGGTTGAAATTATTTTGGTATATTGTACATTTACATTGTAGCACATGTACATTGTAGTGTATTAGCTCTAGCTGGCTTTGCTCTAGCTTAGTATAAGTAGGGCGAGTTAGCACTAGCTTGTAGGTTGTTGTCAAACTACACTTGTCAAACCATGTCGAAGGGCGTCACTGTAACGTCTGACTCGACTGATATATATTAATGTATGAACTATAGTGTTTTTTGTAGTTAACATTTTCTGTTGTTGTTGTTTACTCCTAAATGTAATCAAATGTACATGGTTAGAGCCAGGGCGCGAATCGCTAGATAGCAGTTAGTTTATCGTTTCCAAGGAAACCAGACGGCTCACAGGGTGTAAAGGCCGTTCACAGCAAGGACGATAGCAGATTTTTAGCTCGAGACAACTATCAACTCTGCAGAAATATGCGCCTTGTCCATTAATTGTATATAGCTGGATATAGCCCCTTCTCGGCGTGAGAAACGGTTGAAATACGTGACAAGTACAAGGTGTTGCGTGAGTGTGAGAAATTGTTCTCACGGCGAATGCTGAGACTTTAGAGCCCTACCTGTTTTAGTGTCACGCTGGTAACTCGACCTCACATCATATTAATTCATTAAGCAGAGAAGAGTAGGCATACAGTAGAGTACAGTAGAGTAACCATTTTTCGAAAATATTTTTTCAACTTTCCAAAACTTTTCTTCAAAACCGTTTTTCCCCCAAAAAACTTTACCCTTTCAAAACTTATGGTGAAACTTTTTTCTGAAAATATATATCGAATACTTTAGAAAAAAAGTAATAAATCTACACTTTTTTTCTAGTTTGCCTGAAATTATTTTTTCTGCCTTTCAAAAAAATCTCTACTAATTTTTCCATACACAACAATACACAAAAAAGTCTAAATATATGATCAAATACTATCATTTGATTTACAAAACCACGTCATACGCTTTCAACAGTAACCTCTTCCAGATATTTTAGTTGACAAAATACCACTAAAATATTACCAAATTACTACATAGTATTGCTTCACCTTTGCACATTTTTTTCTACATTTCCTTGAATCTTACCTCACGTCCACTCCCACCACCCCACATCACTCTCTCAAGTTCCAGGTGAAACTGGCCCCCCGATCTCTCAGATGTCAAAAAATGTCCGACGGTAGCAAATTCCGCCCCACCCTGTGGGGTCACGTGCCAGTTGATGATGTCATAGGAAGCAGGTGGATCTCCATTCTGGTCAAAGTTGACGGGGTCACCCACATGTGTGGTGAAGTTCACACCTCTCAGGTACTGAACAATCTGTAAGAGAGCAAACAACTCCCATAGTATTTGGTTGCTAATCATGAAAATAGATCAGAATAAAATAGGATAGAATAATTTGTATTGATAATCCCTTAAAGAATAATAATCCCTTTGATTACGTGTTTCTAAATCCTTATTCAGTATGATGTTAAAGGTCAGCTTACGTCTTTGGGCTGCAGGTGCTGGAGGTTGGGACACTGGTCTCCAGGAGGGCAGGCCAGCATGCCATGCAGAGCGTGGGCGATGGCGTACACTGCCTTGTACACGTTATAGGTGCCCCTCAGCTGTGACACGTCCGCGTACATACTCTCCCCCTCCACTGGGTTTGAGAAATTGAAACAAGCTGATTTACATGAAAATCATGTCAAAGTGAGTCAAACAAGACCTTCATTGTTATGAACAAGACAGTTTTCCTATAACAGGTACACTGACCTATGACCTCTGACCCTGAACACAGCCGAGCAGTGCCCTGACCGGCCTCCAAAGAACACCCAAACTGCTCTTCCCACAATTCCCTGAGGAAGGGGTCGTGATGGGGCGAGGGCCCATCTGGCCTCAGCTGGGTCAGGAAGGCTCCCAGCCCAGGAATAGGGGCTCTCCGGAGGGCAAACCCGATGGTGCCGGCCAGCGATGGGAGGTTCTGGGGGACTGATAGGCTGGTATAGGTGACCCAGGCCTCGCTAGCGACCCACTGCTTATCTGTGATGTTCTGACGCACCACTTCTTTCAGGAGAGCCTGTAGGCAAAGAAACAGGAGGAGAGAAGTGACAACTGTGATATATATCCCCTGCATCAAGAAGGTAATTAGTAATGTGTATACTATGTTAACCTGAGATTTTAAGAGATGTATTTAAAGAAAAAATCTATATTGAAATTTCAATAAATTGTGAAAATATTCAATATTTACGAATATACATTTTATATACATTCTGTTAGAGCCTGTTTGCATCTGTCTCTCTTCCACAGATATGGAACCTACTGTACACGTAACATGTGTTAAAGAGACCAGATATTCTTCAGATGAATATATGGCAACAATACAAGAGAATGCTGCAAGTGGAATCGTATTAATTGTGAGTATCTGAGACAGACCTGTATTGACGGGGCTCACCTGTGCATCCTGGGGGCTGGCAAACACCACCACAACCGTGGCAGAGGACCTCTGGATGGTGTCAACCACCCGACTGATCCTGCTCTGGGAATGGACCTTAGAGGAGGAGAAAATTATGATTACAAAGAGAGAGAGACTGAAGAGAAGTGAGACAGAGTGACTGATGAGAGAGAAAAAAGAGAGAAGCAGACACAGATACAAAATCAAAAACACAGAAACAGATACCGACACGAAAACATACCGACACGAAAACAATGAGGCAGGTCTTCAGACAGTACTTTGGGGACCTCAGAGAGAGAGTGAAAGAGAGAGAGGAAAGCCTATACAGATGAATGAACATACACAGACTTGTCTAGAATACCTTGGGGATGACCTCAGAGTAGGAGACACACACTCCAGAGCCCCTCAGCTCCTGCAGCAGCATTTGGACCCCGTACTTCCCGTAGTCATCGTCCCCAGACAACAGGCCCACCCAGGTCCAGCCAAGCCGGGACAGAAGCCAGGCCATGGCCCGCGCCTGGAAGGCATCGCTGGGAACAGTCCTGAAGAAGGAGGGGTACTTCCTACTGTCACTCAAACACGTACAGGACGCAAAGTAGCTCACCTGGGGGGAAAGGAGAGAGAGGGGCAGAAAGAGAGACAAACAATAAAGAAACAAGGAATAAACCCAGGTTTAAATTTTCCTGGAAACACAGATGTAATCTTGAGAGAATCAGTTTCTTTGCACAGCATCCCAGCAAAGTTAGGTTAAGTTAGGAGGGGGAAAGAAAAAGTAGTATTCATCCATAGACGGAGCCTCCCTGCCTACCATGGGCAGGGTAAACACTCCCAGGGTCTGTGCCACCACGATGGAGGAGGAGGAGCTGGTGTCTCCGATGATGACTGCCACCTCGGGGGTTGTGCCACAGTCTGTGCCTGATATGGAGTCTTCCTGCCCGGTCACCATGCCCAGGGCTGCCCCCAGGGTGATGCCCTCGGCCAGGCAGGTGTCTGAGGCCAGGTACCCCAGCCTGAGCCCAGGGAGGAGGCTAGGGTTACGGTTCACCTCCTCCACAGCAAAGATCATGGTCTGGAGCCAGCGGTACGCACGCTGGTAGAAACTGGAGCAGGGACACAAGATAGAGGGAGGGAAGGAAGAAGAAAAGAGTTCTGGGTTACAGGACCTGGGTTTGCACAACTGCAAAGAGGGAGATTGAATCATTTCACAGACGACACTTGTATACAACAATTGTATACATTTGCTTTTACAAACCACTTACATGGTACAATTAGTGTTGCTGCGCTTGCTCCTAAACTCTAGCTCAGGTTCTGGAGCTTCCACATGGATGGGGAACAGTCCCCCGATCACCACGTCCCCTGCCAGATATACACTGCCGGACACAGGCTTAGCCAACAGCCGGCAGGACCCCCCTCCTGCCAGCCCCAGGACCAGCCCAGGGAGGCAGGCCAGCAACCACAGCCAGCCAGAGAGCCACATCACCTGGGGAGAGGACCGACGGAGAACCATCACATGGAGCTGAGAAAAGAAGACCAACTTAAAGGATGGACAGTGATCAGACACAGTAAGATAAAACAATATATTCTCACTGTACATTTCTTTTCTGTTCATGAAATTATACTTCACCAGCTCCAGCCACCTGAAAAAAACATTTTGAATTGGTAAACAGATTAATAAGAGAGAGAGGGCAAGATAGAAAGAGAGGGGAACTCAGAGGAGACAGAAATGTTCCTGGGCATTCCTCCTTCCAGAGAGAAGGGGAGAGGAAGAAAGAGGAGACAGCCAGGGTATCACTGATATAGGAAGAAATTAGCCCGCGGCTAAATGATCCATGGCCACCATGGGGAACACAGTGAGATACAGATGAGACAGGGAGGGCAGGGATTCTGAGGGAAGGGGTGGGGCAATTGGGGAGAAGCCATGTGAGCGTGTTGTAATAACATGGGTTAGTGGCCTTCTGAAACCACCTTGCGTTACTCTTCTTTTACCATTCCTATTGTTGAATGAGAGTAACAAAGAATGTCCGTCTCCACCGATGACGTGGCTTCTGTCGATGTTAGGTTTTATATCTTAATCAGTTTGCTGATTTGAGCCGCAGTAACAGCAGACAAAAAATAAGACTCAGGAATTTTCACAAAATATCTAAATCACAGGAAATGGTCTGCAGTAACGTCTCTCTGATGCATGATTTTTACAGACAAAAGGCAGTTGTTGTGCAGTGTGCAGTGATATATGGTCCTGACAGCTTTCTTCCTGGTCACAGGGCATGGGGAACCAACTATGGCTGTAGAGCCAACATACCTGAAAGACTCCAATAAACAAGCATCAAAATAAATCGTGAAAAGTAATACGTAGATGATAATAATAAAAATGTTTACAGTGTACTGTAGACAGACAAGGAGAGACAAAATAACCACAGTTGTTTCTAAACACTGTCTTTTATTATTATTTAATAGTTATGCATATACAACAGACTAACTTTTGTACAAAGCAGGCTAGAATATTTAGACGTTTTTGACAAAATAAAGGACCTTGAGGTGACTTGTAAGATATGAGACAAAGTGTGCTTTGTGAACAACATCCGGTAACATTAACTTATTTTAGCATTAGAAGATTTTTCTGTAAAATTCACAGACCTCAATGAAGTCACTAAAAGCAATAGCAAAGTATTATTATACAGAAGGCCTTGATGTCATTTGGCCATCATCTGTTTCTTGGTGTTCCTCTCAGGCCTCAGCAGGATGATGTAACACTTTGGGGCGAAGATGCAGGCCAGAAGTCCGTAACTGGAGGCCAGGATGGCAAAGATCTCCACGGCAACCGTGTACTTCCCCGGAGAGCTGACGTAAGCTGGGATGAACGCGACCCACACGGCGCAGAAGATCAGCATGCTGAAGGTGATGAGCTTGGCCTCGTTGAAGTTGTCTGGGAGTTTTCTGGCCAGGAAGGCCAGGAGGAGGCAGAGTGAGGCCAGCAGGCCGATGTACCCCAGGACCAGGGAGAAGCCTGCCACTGGAGCCCACAGCACACTCCAACAAGATCTTGGGCCCCTGGTCTCCTCTGATGCCCCTCTCTGTAGGCCGAGGAGGGGGCCAGGGACAGCCACAACACACAGATCAGCACCTGGGAACAGAAACCTTCAGTTTATAACCCTGAAGCCACATGCTTGGTGTACCATTAGTTCATTACATTGTAAGCTTGTCAGGCCCACCTGTACCAGCGTGCAGAGAGAGATGCCCAGCCTCTGCTGGTTGGGACCCAGGTACCGCATCAGGTTCTCTCCAGGGAGGGTGGAGCGGAAGGCCACCAGAACCACCACGGTTCTGCTCAGCAGGCAGGAGAGGCACAGCACGAAGCTGATCCCAAACAGGGTGTGTCTCAGCATGCAGGACCAAGGCCTGGGCTGACCAATGAATGCCAGCGCACACAGGAAGCAGAGCTTGAGTGACAGCAGAAGCAGGAAGCTCAGCTCTGAGTTGTTGGCCCGGACCTAAAGAGATTAATAAATACAAAAACATTATACAGGAAACCTATCATATAAATGTTGTAAGAGTACAAATATGTAACAGCAGTGTAGCATGTTCTAAATCCCCCAGTGTACTGGTACCAGTGGCGTGTGTCGGTGACAAATAAAAGTAATCAAGGTTGCGGCTGTTAGTGTTGCCCCGACGACAGAGATGACGGACAGACGATTCCCATGCTGTCGCTGAGGGACAGGAAGTCCACCTGCTGGGGGATGCACTCAGTGTGGTCTGGGCTGGACCAGAACCTCTCAGGACACCGGCTGCACTCCACAGACCCTGAGAGGGAATGGCCCGAGTCGGGAGAAGAGGTCAGTTCTGATCAGAATCAGAGTCACTTAGAATCAGAGTCAGTCAGTATCAGAATTGGAGTCTAGAATTAGAATCCCAGTCAATCCCAGGTACCTGTCTCTCTGCTGACCTCCCCCTCTGAGCAGGGCAGACAGTCGAAGCAGCAGATTGGTCGGCCCTTCTGTGCCGCCTTCCAGGTACCAGGTGGGCAGGGAGTGCTGCACACAGACACGGGCACCTGGGGGAGTGTCCTGGCATCATTAGCATGCTAGCGTAGCATATCCTGTTATAATTAGCACTGCTAGCTTCACACATCCTGGGATCATAAGTAAAGAGATGATCAAATATCCTGGCATCAGTAGCAATGTTACCAAATTCCTAAATCTTAACACTTGCAAATATTTTAGTGGACAATATACTACTAAAATACAAGATACTACCAAAATGTTACAAAATACCACTGCACCCTCCCCTTTGCACACATTTTATTCTTACCTTACGTCCACTCCCAGCACCCCACATCACTCTCTTGATTTCCAGGTGAAACTGGCCCGCTGATCTGTCAGATGACACAAAATGTCCGACAGTGGCAAACTCCACCCCACCCTGCGGGGTCACGTGCCAGTTGATGATGTCATAGGAAGCAGGTGGATCTCCATTCTGGTCGAAGTTGACGGGGTCACCCACATGTGTGGTGAAGTTCACACCTCTCAGGTACTGAACAATCTGTAAGAGAGCAACTCCCATTTTACAGTATTTGGTTGCTAATCATAAAAATAGATCAGAATAAAATTGGATAGAATCATTTTGACTGATAATCCCTGAAAGAATAATAATCCCTTTGATTACGTGTTTCTAAAGCCTTATTCAGTATGATTTTAAAGGTCAGCTCACGTCTTTGGGCTGCAGGCGCTGGAGGTTGGGACACTGGTCTCCAGGAGGGCAGGCCAGCGTGCCATGCAGAGCGTGGGCGATGGCGTACACTGCCTTGTACACGTTATAGGTGGCCCTCAGCTGTGACACGTCCGCGTACATACTCTCCCCCTCCACTGGGTTTAAAACGATCACAGAATTACACAAAAACATAGTTAACAGTGAATGTCAATATGACAAAAAGTATGACATTGCTTCATTTTGTAAAAATCAACACAGTCATTTTTTCCAATAACAGGTACACTGACCTATGACCTCTGACCCTGAACACAGCCGAGCAGTGCCCTGACCGGCCTCCAAAGAACACCCAAACAGCTCTTCCCACAATTCCCTGAGGAAGGGGTCGTGATGGGGCGAGGGTCCGCCTGGCCTCAGCTGGGTCAGGAAGGCTCCCAGCCCAGGAATAGGGGCCCTCCGGAGGGCAAACCCGATGGTGCCGGCCAGCGAGGGGAGGTTCTGGGGGACTGAGAGGCTGGTGAAGGTGACCCAGCCCTCAGTAGCAATCCACTGCTTATCTGTGATGTTCTGACGGACTACTTCTTTTAAAAGAAACTGTAGAATGAAAAACAGGATAAAGGAAGTTGCCTTTTTTCTGGCAGAGAAATTGACAGATCTTTATTTTACAGAATGCTGTGTGTGGACCTCAGGTAAGTGCTACATACACCTGGCATTCTCTGTGAAGACAAAAGCATATATCAGGGCCACATAAAATATTGACGATAGGGCATCTCTGCCTTGCAATATTCTTCAGATGCATATATGGCAACAATACAAGATAATGATGCAAGTGGAAATCATATTAATTGTGAGTATCTGAGACAGAGCTGTATTGACAAGGCTCACCTGTGCGTCCTGGGAGCTGGCAAACACCACCACAACCGTGGCAGAGGACCTCTGGATGGTGTCAACCACCCGACTGATCCTGCTCTGGGAATGGACCTTAGGGGAGAAGTAAAGGATGATTAGAGAGAGAGAAGAGAAGTGAAACTGAAGAGAAGTGAGAGAAAGAGGACAGAGAGAAAAAGAGAGAGAAGAATATACAAAATCAGAAACACACAGAATCAGATACCGACACGAAAACAATGAGGCAGGTCTTCAGACAGTACTTTGGGGACCTCAGAGAGAGAGAGAGAGAGAGAGTGAAGAGGAAAGCCTATACAGATGAATGAACATACACAGACTTGTCAGGAATACCTTGGGGATGACCTCAGAGTAGGAGACACACACTCCAGAGCCCCTCAGCTCCTGCAGCAGCATTTGGACCCCGTACTTCCCGTAGTCATCGTCCCCAGACACCAGGCCCACCCAGGTCCAGCCAAGCCGGGACAGAAGCCAGGCCATGGCCCGCGCCTGGAAGGCATCGCTGGGAACAGTCCTGAAGAAGGAGGGGTACTTCCTACTGTCACTCAAACACGCACAGGACGCAAAGTAGCTCACCTGGGGGGAAAGGAGAGAGAGCGGCAGAAAGAGAGACAAACAAGAAAGAAACAAGGAATAAATACAGGTTAAAATGTTTCTGGAAACACAGATGTAATCTTTACAGAGAATCAGTTTCTTTGCACAGCATCCCAGCAAATTTAGGGAGGGGTAAGAAGAAGGACTATTCATCCATAGACGGAGCCTCCCTGCCTACCATGGGCAGGGTAAACACTCCCAGGGTCTGTGCCACCACGATGGAGGAGGAGGAGCGGGCGTCTCCGATGATGACTGGCACCTCGGGGGTTGTGCCACAGTCTGTGCCTGATATGGAGTCTTCCTGCCCGGTCACCATGCCCAGGGCTGCCCCCAGGGTGGTGCCCTCGGCCAGGCAGGAGTCTGAAGCCAGGTACCCCAGCCTGAGCCTAGGGAGGAGGCTAGGGTTACGGTTCACCTCCTCCACAGCAAAGATCATGGTCTGGAGCCAGCGGTACGCACGCTGGTTGAAACTGGAGCAGGGGAGCAAGATGGAGGGAGGGAAAGGAGAAGAAGAGAGAGTTCTGGGTTAAAGTATATGGAAAAGAGGGAAAACATTTTAACGAGAAAGAAAAACGAGTGCAAAGAGCAGAAATAGGGACAATTTCACACATTACTTTGATAAACAGTTATATACATTTAATTTACAAACCACTTACATGGTACAGTTAGCGTTGCTGCGCTTGTTCCTAAACTCCAGCTCAGGTTCTGGAGCTTTCACATGGATGGGGAACAGGCCCCCGATCACCACGTCCCCTGCCCGATATACACTGCCGGACACAGGCTTAGCCAACAGCCGGCAGGACCCCCCTCCTGCCAGCCCCAGGACCAGCCCAGGGAGGCAGGCCAGCAACCACAGCCAGCCAGAGAGCCACATCACCTGGGGAGAGGACCGACGGAGAACCATCACATGGAGCTGAGAAAAGAAGACCAACTTAAAGGATGGACAGTGATCAGACACAGTAAGATAAAACTAGATAAAAATCTATTCTCACGGTACAGGTATTTTCTGTTCATGGAATTATACTCCAACAGCTTCACCAAACTAAAAAGATGTTGAATTATAGTTAGTAAATCGATAAAGAGAGAGAGTGAGAGAGAGAAAGAGAGAGAGATAGAGAAAGAGAGTGAGAGAGAGAAAGACAGAGGAGACACAGAAGTGTTTCTGGGCATCCTCCTTCCAGAGAGAAAGGGAGAGAGAAGTAGAGGAGATGGCAGGTATACCCCTGATATAGAACAAAATTAGCCCGCGGCTAAATGACACACAGCGAGGTAGCAGACAGTGAGGGCAGGGCAGTCAAAAAAAAGGGGTGGGGTGATTGGGGAGAAACCATGTGAGCTTGTTGTAAAAATGTCGGCCAATGGCCTTCCGAGACCGTGGTGTCACTCCTACGATTCAATTGTGAGAGAAAGAAGTCTGTTTCTACCAACAATGTGGCTTCTTTTCAGGTTCTGAAGCTTATGTATCTTCATCAGTCAGCTGAGTGGAGAGACACTGTATGAGAAATAGTTTTTATTTTGTGAAATAAAAGATCAAAGACCTAGAAATGATCTGCAACAACATCTATGTCATGAAGGTCAGAGAGCTCCTTGTTCGTTACAGAGAAAACGCAGAGATATGAAACAGCCAGCAGATGAATGCAAAAGGCAGTCCTTGTATGTGATGTCATTTTTTGTAATTCCAGCTTTCTTCCCGGTCTAAGCAACCAGTCGAGCTACCTGTCTGGCTCCCTCCTAGCAAGGCACATGCTAGTTTCTAGGTGAAACAGGCTTTCCAGGTAAAAAGTTTGGAAAGGTTGAATAAATTATTTTTAAGAAAGAAAAAAAAAACTTTCCTGGTCGTGTTGTGTGTGTGTGTAAAACAAAATTGTGTTTTACACACACAACAGCACCCTCATGTGGTTAGAAGTAAGAGTAGCACCTAAAGGATGATCTTTTAATTTGTACATTTAGCTAACACATTCAAATCCACAGCAACATGCAGGTTGAAGTCTTTGCCTGTAACCTCTTGATTTGCAAGAGGTTAACTGCAGTTAAACACTACCACCACATCATAGCTATGCCTTATCCTCTCTCTTTAACGTTGTTAATCACACTACATACACAACATTCAATACTATGCTTTTACAATCTAAATGATTTCATTATATATTTTTCATGTTATGCATTAACTAAACAACACTACATAGATTCATACATCGTAAGCGGCTAAAGATTTCTGGTTCTAGAACACCAAAGTTCTGGTCATGAATATTTTCCCAGCATGAGGAAAAAGGCAAGCCTTTGAGTGTTGTTTTATATATTTCTCAGTTTGAGGGTTAGGGTAAATAGACTAGAACCTCTTGTCAGCTGTGGCCATGATGTGTCTCTTGGTGTTCCTCTCAGGCCTCAGCAGGATGATGTAACACTTTGGGGCGAAGATGCAGACCAGAAGTCCGTAACTGGAGGCCAGGATGGCAAAGATCTCCACTGCAACCGTGTACTTCCCCGGAGAGCTGACATAGGCGGGGATGAACGCGACCCACACGGCGCAGAAGATCAGCATGCTGAAGGTGATGAGCTTGGCCTCGTTGAAGTTGTCCGGGAGTTTCCTGGCCAGGAAGGCCAGGAGGAGGCAGAGGGAGGCCAGCAGGCCGATGTACCCCAGGACCAGGGAGAAGCCCAGGGCTGAGCCCTCATCACAGAGCAGGATGATCTGGGCGTTCTCATGGCTCATCAGTCTGTGAGGGGTGGGAGGAGCCACAGCCAGCCACACAACACAGATCACCACCTGGACCGCAAAGGAGGACAGGCCAAGCTGAAACACACATTGGTCTGAAACACACATTTGTCTGAAACACACGCAGATGAAACATATGCTCCACATAAGGACAGTGAATTCTTCTGGCAGATGGTTTTATCCAAAGCGTACACGGGGATTTAAACCTACAACCTAATGATCTGCAGTCAAACAGTCTACGTCCTTACATGACTCAATCAACACTAATCTGGGTGTGAATAGTTGAATTAACAAAGCCACACTTGTTAAGAGATGGAAACTCCAATCACTCGTTTCTGAAAGATACTCCTTGAAGTTTTCCTACCTGTACCAGTGTGCACATGAGGATGATGGCTCGTTGCTGTTGAGACCCAAACCATTTCATGACATCACTTCCTGGAAGTGTGGCCCTGAAGGCCATCAGCACCACTATAGTCTTCCCCAGAACACAAGAGATGCAGAGGACAAAGGTGATCCCAAACGCCGTGTGGCGCAGCATACAGGACCACTCAGAGGGCCGGCCAATGAAGGTGAGAGAACACAGGAAACACAGAGTCAGGGAGAAGAGGAGCAGGAAGCTGAGCTCTGAGTTGTTGGCCCTGACGATCGGCGTCTGTCTGTGGCAGGCGAATATGAGGAGGACCAAGGTGGTGCAGAAGGACCCCGTCAGAGCCAGTGCCAGCAGCGTGATGCCCATGGTGTCCGTGTAAGACAGAAAGTCCAACTCCCTGGGGATGCAGGCGGTATGGTCGGGGTTGGACCAGAACTCTGGCAGGCAGCGCACGCACTCTATAGCATCTGGGGGAGCAGGAACCAGCGGTCAGACAGGAAGGACAGGAGGGATCACGGTTGCTACGGTCCGTCTGTGGGTCATCGTGGTGTTTAGTATTTCACAACGCCGCTTGGCAAGTTGTCTGAAATCCAAGCTTCCTTCCCTCCCTTTCTCTGAGATACAAGAGTCAGGTTTGAGGGGGGCATTGGGGTTATCTACACAGCTGCTACCAATTATCTAGAGGAGGGAAGAAAGCTGGACTAGAAGAACTGCTATTCCCATGTCACCTGTCTCTTTACTCAGTAGTAATCCGCACTTATGTATTGGGAAATACTCAATCTTTTTCTGGCATACTAAATGGTAGTATGGGTATTAGAACATACTAAACCTTTTCCCCGGCATCCTCTGCTGTGCAGAGCACACAGTCTCACCTGTCTCATTGCTAATCTCCCCTGCTGTGCAGACCACACAGTCAAAGCAGCATACAGGCAGGTTGAGCTTGATGGCCTTCCTGGTTCCTGGGAAGCAGCTGGAGCTACACACGGAGAGGGGAGCCTGACAGGCAGGGAGAACACCAACTACAGAGGTCAGAGGTCACTGGCTGGGGTAAAACAACAATTTGGTTAGAAAACCTCATAGAACTCAAATAATTTGATTTAAAGTATTAATTTGAAGTACTGTGTAATCATAAATCCAATCTGGTTATATTACTCTTTTCAACGTGACATAAAAGGTGGGGGTTTCCTTGATATGCAGTCAAATGCTGTACAACAGAGTGAAACGTATCCCATAATGAATATAATTTAAAATGTAACCAACATAACATGCTACAAACATGTTGAGCCATTAGAGAGGGTCTGACTGTGGTCTGGTTGCTGCTCCAGAGCATTAGAGAGCGTCTTACTGTGGTCTGGTTGCTGCACCAGACCATTAGAGAGCGTCTTACTGTGGTCTGGTTGCTGCTCCAGACCATTAGAGAGCGTCTTACTGTGGTCATGTTGCTGCTCCAGATGATGTCCGTCTCCTGGATCTGAAGCTTCCTCCTGCCCACGCTGACGGTCTGGTCGAACCTTCCCACCGTCACAAACTCCACCTGGCCGTCGGCCCGCGCCTGCCAGCTCACCAGGTCGTACATGGCTACGGGGTCCCCGTTCTCGTCAAACTTGGTCTCCTCGTTGAACGCGTTGGTGTAGTCCACCTGCTTCAGGTAATGCAGCAGCTAGGACGGAATGGGTTCAACGCAGTGGTTAGAGCAGAGTGCGAATTATACAATGACAATCGGGGGGGTCAACTTCTTCTCCAGGGTGTGTATCGACCCCCCTCCGACCTGTTGTTTTTACCTCTTTTGGGGGGGTCCAAGTCTTAATTAGGGGGGTCAGATTATTTGCCTGCAGATCAAGACGTTAAAGGTCCACATCCCACCCTGTGCAGAATGTCGTTTTGGATAGATGACATTCGGTCTGCTAATATGACTACGTAATCCTTTCAAGAGATGGAGTTTTGTGAAATCAAGTCCTGCTTTTGAATTATTTGCCAGTGCCAGTCCTTCCTACCTGCCAGGGCTGAAAGCTGTCTGTGTCGGGACAGGCCTGCAGAGGAAACGGCCCGCGGCCAGCCTCACATCCCCTCAGGTCGTGCAGAGCGTGGGCGATGGCGTACACAGCTTTGTACACGTTATAGGAGATCCTCAGCTGTGACACGTCAGAGTAGATGTTCCTCACGGTGCCCAGGTTCTCCTTGCCTGAACACGGAGGGACGATGGACCCTGTCGAGGAACGGCCAGATCAACCCAGTGATTATACCTGTTTACTAGATGGGGTTGATGACTTACTTGATGATTATAACTAGGTAGACCCCAGGGGCGGGAATCTTTTGGTACCTCACGATTCGAATCGATTCTTGGGTTCACGATTCGATAAAAAATGTATTCACGATAAATAAATAAAACATATACAAAAAATAATAATAATACCCCCCCAAAAAATCGACATTTGGGTATCGCTAGAAGACTGAATCGCGATTCGAATGTGAATCGATTTTTTCCCCCACCGTGGCCCCCACTCTTACCCTGGCTCAGGCTGCAGCCAAACACAGCCTCCCAGAAGGGCCTGAGGAAGGGGTCCAGCGTGGCCTCGGGGCTGGAGGGATGCAGGCGCAGCAGGAAGTCCTGGAGGCCCGGGATGTGCGCCCGGCGGATGGCAAAGCCCATGGAGCCCAGCAGGATGGGCCGGTAACGGGGTGGCAGGGAGAGCACCGAGGCCGTGCTCCAGGCCTCGCTGGCCAGCCACTGGACCCCCGTCAGCCCCTGTCTGGAGACAGACTTCACTCAAACAACACGCGGATCCAGTAAAAATCTCCGAAATACTGTCACCTAATTTCTTTGACACTATGGTCGAATCGAGAACTCAATGAGCTACTGTTCAGTGATGAAATGCACTGTGATATTGTAGTTGAGATGTCATGGTTCAAATACAGAAGCCATCCTTAGCTCTGAACTCTAAAATACTGTTTGAAATGTGCACTTCTAATCCTTGATAATCTACTGTGTGGGTGTGCACGTGTGCTAAACAAATAAGATGTCCTAAATATATATTAAACAACAGGGTGCCGGGCTGACCTGAGCACCTCATCGAACAGAGCTCCAGCATCCTGCTCCAGGGCGAACACCAGGACCACCCCAGCCTTGGAGGCTCGGATGTCAGCCACGATGGCAGCCATGGCAGCCTCTTCATGGTTCTTGGGGATGATCTCATGCAGAGCCACACAAGCCCCCAGCTTCTTTACCTGGTCACGTGGATGGAGTATGGAGGTTTAATATGATTGGCTGTTAAAAAGATTGTTTTCATCCAAATATTCATTTGTCATTCATTCATATCAGTAGTTAATTGTGCAAAAATCTATGTTTTTTTGGGAAGATGGCGGAAGAGTTAGTTAAACATGTTAAATACAGCATCTGAGACTTGTTAATGCTGAGAGGATCACAACCCACCTTCTCAGCGAAGATCTGGGCTCCTCCTCTCCCATACGCATCATCACCAGCGACCACGCCCACCCAGGTCCAGCCGAAGTGTTGGACAAGCTGCACCAACGCATCTACCTGGAGGGATAAAGGGGGAGGGAGAGATGGAAAGAGGGGGAGGATAGAGAGAGAGAGAGGGGGGGGGGAGAGAGCAGAGACAGTCACAGAACTCAGACAAGGACACAGACAGACAATGGGACTAACCAGTCACTATGACTTATTAGACAATAAAGAATATTTAAAATAGTTTGAATTTAAAAAAAGTTCCAGCCCATGAGGGGAACTAACTTTTGACTATAAAAATACTTATGTACAAAGACATTTTACATAAGTGTGTGTTAAATCATATGTAAAATTGTGAAGTACACAGATATCCATAAAGACAAAACAGTGTGTCTCTAACCTGGAAGAAGTCGCTAGGCATGGTCCTGAGGAAAGCAGGAAACTGACTCTTGTCACTCAGACACGCACAGCTGGAGAAATAACTCACCTGGGAGACAAACATTAGCAGGTAGCAAGATAATGTGTGCATTTAAATTCTTCATATCCCCAGGCCAGTTAAGATAGACAACTAGAGATTACCTGCTGCATCTTGCTCCCTTTCTCGCTCATTTTGTCTTCTCTCATTCCCTCTCCTTCACGCTCTCTCCCCCCCTTCTCTCTTTCTCACCCTCTCTATTTCCTCTCTTCCCCTTCTCCCTTTCTGTTTCCCTTTCCAGGCTGATAAACCAGAACAGGCAGCTCACCTGTGGCACGTGAAACACTCCCAGGAAACGAGCCACAACCAGAGACTGGGTCGACCCTCCGTCTCCAATCACCACGGGAACCGAAACTGAGCAGGTGCCCCCCAGCCCTCCCCCGACCTCCCCCAGCCCTCCCTCGACCTCCCCCACCCCTCCGTCCCCCTCCATCAGTTCCATGGCGGCCCTGAGGGCGTGGTAGGGCATACTGCACGAGTCGTAGATCTTGTAACCCAGGGTTACGCCTGGAAGCAGGCTAGCATTCCTGTTGATTTCCTCGATCGCAAAGATCATCGTCTGCATCCAGCGGAACGTCCGGAAGTTAAACCTGAGGAGGGGAGGGGAAAGGAGGGAAAGAAGGAGGAAGAAGGGGATGAAACTCCTCCAATGTGAAACCCAAGAGAAGCATAAATACATCATTAACTAACCCATAAGAGCAACCAACAACTGGCTAGATCCCCTGATGTAGATCACACAGGATATTCATATCAACCCTAAGGGACTCCTGAAGGAGGCCTAGTCCGGGTGGATGGAGATCTGACCCCGTGCAGTGCATGGCAGCAGGCAGGGTGGCGAAGGAGAGGTCCGTCTCCAGAACAGCGTCGTGGAGGGAGAAGAGGCCACCCAGGGTGATGTTTCCTGGCCTTTGGAGCACCGGCAGGGACATGGAGCCAGGGATCAAACTGCATTGCTGAGCCTGGGTCTGGTGGTCCTGGGCTTGGGTCTGGTGGTCCTGGGCCTGGGTCTGGTGGTCCTGGGTCTGGGAGATGAGGACTCCCCAACACAGCAGAACCGCAAAACACAGGAAATGAAGCATTGATCCTAAAGACTTCCCAACGATGTCTGCCAAGTCAAACCACAGCACGGAAGCTCACCCATAACCCCTAGCTCAGAAATAGCGGCTCCTTCAACCTAGCCTCACCCAGAACCGATGGTGTGCCACTTCTCTGAGTCCTACCCCAACACACATCACACCAAACCCCCTCCTGTTCCTCTCTAGTCCATGCGATGACATTTATAGGCGCTGACTGGCTGAAACAACCCTCAGGATCTCAGGTCCCAACACCCCTGGGGCGGGGATCAATGGAAAGACAGAAGCCGCCAGTTGCACTGCAAGTAGAGGCAGCAACTGGAAACAGGAATGCACATCTCACCATGATGGAGAGTGACAGGACTGGTTTTGTTTTGTTCTTTCGCAGGGAGACACTGTTCTGCCTGAGCAGAGAGCAGTGATCCTGCACTGATGTGAAGAGAAGTTCCTGCTCTCCTCACCTCCCTGCAGACAGCTGCCTGCCAACTACACGCTCTCTCTTTCTCTGTACACTCTCTTGCTCCCTTTGTACACATACACACACTTGCTACATATGAAGTTCTGTGTGATGACAGTTTCTGAAGGCATCTTTGCTTCTCTCTGCTCTCCTTCTCACTAGCACAGCATCTTGATTCTAGTAGATTTAGGAGAAGGCTTACAGCCCCCTGCTACAGGAGGAATATTATATATATATATCATACAAATATATAGAAAGATTTGCTGTGAGCAATATAGGGTTCAGGAGCAGTTCAGAAGTTGCTAGCTGTTTTTATTGGACATTACCTCATTCTAAAAAGCACAACCCAGACTCCAGGTTGGACTTTAAAACAGTGTAATCGGGCTGCTAAAATAACCTTAATTAATCTGATTTCAAAGACTATTCGGGTCAGGGTTAGAGAGGAAACCGTTTCAATGTGTTTTTTTGTGTTTTGTTTATAATTAATTGCTTATTAGGCCATAATGTGTGTGACAGTCTGCTTTGGTGCTTGGGAGCAGATCATTAACCCTAGCCTGCAGCCTAAATCAGATAAAGAGATAGTAAGGAATAGGGAGACAGTGGGGGGAACTAAAGAAAGATGGAGGAGAGGGAAAGAGAGACAGGGCTAAAGAGAGAGATAGAGAGGAGAGAGGGAAAGAGAGAGAGAAAGAGAGGAGAGCGAGGGAAAGAGAGAGAAGAGAGAGAGAGGGAAAGAGATAGAGAGGTTAGAGAGGGGGAAAGAGATAGAGAGGGGAGAGGTGTGTTGTACCGCCCCAGGTCACAGTTGGTCCTTTACACAGTAATGTGTCCCCAGGTGTGATGGAGAGACTCGATGGAGAGAGGGATGAAGAGGCAGGTGTGTTTTGTGTCCCCAGGCTCTAGTTTCTCTTTGCTGGGTTAATGACCCCCCCTCCCCCCCCAGACCGCTCAGTGGCTCCTAATGAGACCTCCCAGGATGCACTGCTCTCAGAAGGGACGCAGAGGACTGGAAGGAAAACAACACAGAGAGACAAGGTCATTGTATCAAACACCTCCATTATGTCCACCGAGGATTCTGAGGAGGGGCGAGGAGAAGGGAGACAGGCAGGCAGGCAGACAGCGAGTTAGGCAGACAGACACATGCAGTTCAACAGGCAGTCCTACAGGCGAGCAGACAGACATGTAGATAGGCGGACAGGCCGACAAAAGGGAGCACACATAAAATTATTAATATCACTAATAATAAATGAATTAAACTGATGCTTTTAGACCTCTTGATCTCAACAATTAGCTGTGCTCTGTAAATTCGCAAGACAGCTGGATTTGCGAGATCACGACCACTGAAGAATCCATCTTGTCAAGCGCATTCACAATTAAGAGTAGGAAACTAAGATCACGGATACTGTCAAAAACTCATGCATAAAAGGCGATTTTAAGAGATTAATCAACAAAGTTTGTCTACCAAGTTCCACCAAAAGTACGCTATGTGAGCTTCAACAAGTTTTTCCAATAAACTGCGCATTGTCGCTGTTTCATATAAGTCACCAACGAGACGATAACGAATCAAACTATTCATTGAAAATCAAAGTAAACAGATTATTTGCATTTGTTTTTGAGAATATGCAACAGCAAAACAATTGAACATGTTATTACAAGATCCAGCTTTTCCTTAAAAGGTCTGTCTTGAAAATGGCGTGGCAAGTATCTGCCACCAAATCTATCTTTTCTCCTTCAGCCATCGTGGGTTAAAAATATATAACAGCAATAATAAACAGTGATAGCAGTTGGCAGACTCGGCTCCAGAACGACTTAAATGGGAGGGCATTTTTTTTCACAAGGGGGGCACGCATTTACAAAGAATGTATGAGAGTCAAAATAAGAGCAGACCTGCATATTCAGGCATCTTGATATTTAATTAATAGCCAATGCCAGTATTTCTTATTTATACTTTAACAAAATAATTTTTTGAGGTGACACAGCATTCCATTTAGGGGGGGCATTGACCCTTGCAGTTGGTAGATAACGGATCGATTGCCATCTTTCAGGCTCTCACGAGTGCTTATCCAATCACAGGACGTGTACATGTCAAGTTCAGCATAAAACCTTCTAGCTGGCCTTGGTGTCGCAGACTCGAGATCTGATTGGCTATCGTAACTGACTGGCTCCGTTTAACTACAGCGCATGGGAGCCTACTCTGTTGATTCTGAAGGCCTAAGGCCAGAGCCTGTTTAAGGAGAGCCTGTCCACTCCCTATTAAGCCCCAGTGTACTGAATTTGGTTGCAGTGCATCAGAGTTCCACTGGGGTTGATCGCGAGCGAGTGCATGCTGAATGGGAGTCTATGGAGCTAAACGGCTAAATTTGTCTCTTTCGCCTGATTGTCGTTGAGAAATCTCAGATTTGATTGTAGTTTTTGCATGTTCAACATGGATTATGGGTCGAAAGTTGATTGATCGAGTACTTATGTCCTTTCTATTTCTTACAGGGTGAGTCGTTGTTGCCCATAACACGCTATCATTCTGCTAATGAATGCTGATTGGTTAGTGAAGGACTTGACTACGACCAGAGACCCCGCTTGATGGAATCCGAAGCGGAATCAGAATGTCAGAGCATTAGCAACATTAGCAACAACATTAGCAAACCAAAGCTCTTTCTAGCATGTGTATTGACAGGGAGAGCCTATAGGCCGAAATATGCTACTCCGACTCCGTTTACGGATGGGCAGGCGGACGGATACGAACGGATAGACTTTGTTTATGGTTCTCCGTAGGCTGTGGTGGGACCGCCAGAAGGAGTAGGTGGTGCTGCACTGCGATGCTAGCTAGGTTATCGAAAAGTCGGAGCAAATTTTAGGTGAGCCATTTCATCAATAAAATAAGCACATTTTCAGCAACCACACTGCCCATTTCTCTTCACATTTTAATTCAGATGCTGATTTACATGTACTGTTTAGCTGAAATATGAATTGTAAAAACGTACAGCAATGGCGGTCAACGGATTCTGTTTGTCTTGTTGATCACGGCAACCCCGCCCCTGACGCAAGCGGTTCTTAATACTGACCAATCACAGCCAAGGGGGTATCCATAACTATCCGAAATCACGGCGGATAGTTAGGAAATGCACGTCGAGCTCTCCGAGGGCTCTCGGAGATATTCAGAATTCAAATTACTAGACAAAATTGTATCCTGAGAAAAGTGGATTTTGAGGGGTATAGCTCTATAGACCTCCATTCATTCTGCACTCACTCGTTAGTGCCCTCATATGGAACTAGAGTGGAACTGCAACCAGTTCAGATCCCGGAAGTTTCCCGAGAGTGGCAATTCTCCCCATAGATCTATATAAAGGCTAGATGTCTTTCGGCGGAGTCTAGAACGTCCGCACATGGCGGCCATCTTGCTACAGTCACCTCGCTCACCCATAACATTGAGTTTGTGCTACATGTACTTTTTAAATAACCATAACTTGCTCAATTTTCAACCGATTTTTAAACGGTTTGGTTTGTTATCAACGTCAGAGATGTCGTTATGCCACTGCATACTTCTATTCAATTTAAAAAAAACATAACATAATTATTCATAAGTATGCAGTGGCATACTGACATCTCTGACGTTGATAACAAACCAAACCGTAAACAAATCGGTGAAGAGGCGGACTAAAACCCTTTCTTTAACAATAGTAGGCTATCGCAGTCTGTCAAAGGCAAATATTTAATTAAATTGTACTGTTTGGTCCGGATTTGAGCATTGGCGAAACTGAAGGTGTCAGAATAAATATAAAACACGCGTCAAAGTTGTTGTGTGTGAGTCTGGACAATCATGAAATAGCTGTGTCGTCATTAGAACCCGTGCAGTTGCTCCAAAGAACTTATATTGACAAGTGAAAGCCTAACCCTAACCCTAACCCTTCTTCATTTATTGTCAGGACACGGTCCGCCTATTGTAAGAATGAGAGCCGAGTGTAATTAGTTTGGACATTCTGGACTAGGCAAGCAACTTGATGGGACATGTTGATGCTTAGCCTAACAGCTTTCGGAATGACAAGACAGGCAGTGTGTAGCCTGACAGGCAGTGGATAATATCATACTGGTTTGAGAATGTCTATTGTGGTTTTATATACAGGCTATTACTGTAACATTGGGACTCCAGTTCTAAGTGTGGATGGCGGGTTACGCAAGAGCAGTAGTGCATGTAAAACCAAAGTTGCATTTGATAAATCAAGTAGGCGGCCTATCTACTACAACTAGCCTGACAGGTCATTTAAGTTTAGTTCCCTTTACATCTACAGACAAAAAATAATAAATGGGCTAATCTCGAGTAGGCTATTGCATTGTGGAAGTATTTTTTTCTTTTGAGCTGGTAAATCATAGGCTATATCTCCCTGTCCCCTCCTCTCTTCTAATGATCGATCGCATAGTGATCAATGGATTTGGTCGCAACAGTTCCTTACAATGTAGTCTACCACCCATGAACATTTTTGTCTTTCTCCAAATGTTTGGATGTTTGATGAGTTTAAACTTTTTTTTTAACTGCCCCAGCTGCAATGGATTCAAGCACTGTAGTTTGTTACGTAATTACATCTGGTAATGTTACAATAGCTAGGCTACAGTAGGCCCTACATAACTGAAAAGAAGATTAATGGTCTACTCTACATTTCAATATAAAGGGAAAAAATTGACATTTTAAAGTTAGACATGAACCTAAAGACCGTAATCCAGGATATCACAATTCATGGCCTACTTGTGAGGAGCTGCTTTGACAGTTGCAAAGTAGCAAAGTATCCGTTGAAAAACAATTAGGTGTGTTCCCCCCTCGAGACAAGAGAAGAGAGGATTGTTTGTGATCTTGAATACCCGCCAAATCACCTGTGTGCCTCTGCTGAGTCTCAGGATAAGCCTAAAGCTCTTTTTTAATGAACCACGAACTGCAGCGCGCACTCAAGTGTAACAAAAGCTAGGTGAAGCGATTAAGAATGGCACCTAGGGACCGGTATTGGCAGAGAGATGACGTCACAAACCTGCCAATTTACCATTTACCCCAGAGTCTCTGCCGAAGCGGAGGAGGCCCGGGCAAGCGGAGACGTGTTTGTGTTTCCTTCTCGGATGATGACATCAAGACTCGGGGCTATGAAAAGAAATTCACCAGGTGTGGCGTGTAACTTTAATTAATTTCCAAGGCATAAGGATGTGATTAAGCGACGCAACAGGTGGGCAAAACCCTCCCAGAGGAACATCTCCTTCATTATCAAACATGATTATGAAGTATGACCTTTGAAGGCATCGGGAGCCTTCTTTGTTGACTTTTATTTGACAAAGAAATAAGATATTTAGAAAATGACAGCTTAGAGAAAAAGGTAAATGTTGAGATGTATAGTGTAGGCCTACGTGAAGGGTCTTTCAATATTCAACATAAAACAAGCATAAGACAAATTTCAAAGAGTTCTTCATCGCAGAAATGTGGATTCACGCTAACATGGCTGTCCTGCGGCCTAGGTGTAGGCGTAGCGTGTCTTTTCTGAAATTAAAGTGTGGGTGTGAAGATGGGTTGTACTAAAGCCGTATCAATGTCTTTGGAAAACGGTCTACAAATTACTAGGCTACCCTGTGCGACTCCCCGGAGTGGTTCTGGACTAGGTGTAAGGTACTGCTCACATTTCTTCAGGGTTGTACTTGTATGTCAAGCTGCCCCACGTCGCAGGAACAGGAAATAAACTACCATGCCATTTAATAATAATAATCGAACGTGTACATTTAGCAGACACTGTCATCCAAACCATGGGTGGGATGATTTGAACCTGTGACCTCTTGATGTGCAGTCAATTGCTCTACCCCTGATTCAGCCCCATCCTGAGATGTTTCTGGCTTGGCCGGTCTTACACAATAACTGAAACCAGATGTAGAATCTACATGAGGATAATTGAATGATGGATGAGGGACTTTCTATTTAGAACAAATATAGCTGAACGTGTTTATGTTACATGATAAGCATCTGTTTCCAATGACTGTGATGTAGTTAAAGAAAATCATGTAAAACATAAGGCCACCAGGGGGCGCTAGAGTCCATGTGTTAGGGCCCTGTGTTCCTCGTATGACGTCAGGATTTGTAGTTCGGCTGAGGACGAACATGACAAACCCTGATCATCTCTGTAATAGTAGCTAGATTAGCTCAGTGGTAGAACACTTGACTGTAGATCAAGATATTGCAAAAATAAAACCTTCCCCCTCTACTGAAAACAAGTCTGTGAAGTCTGTTAAGTGAGTAAATTACATTACGCATCCATTCTTTCTGTATATTAGTAGCTCTGGGAAATGCACCATGAACTGAGATGCTGAGGTAAATAGGATTAAACCCCTTCAGAACAGTTAACTAGTGACCAAGCCCAGACTACGTTGATATGTAAACATTTAGCAGATGCTTTCATCCAAATGTACATACAATAGTATAGTAAGTGCATCAGACCATCAAGGCCTTGAACGGCATCGTTTTAAACAGAACTTAATGCCTCCAAACACAGGACACAGTAAGCAACTAAACTTGGTTAAAAACAAAGTAAAAAATTAATTGCTGATGAAGTGAAGAGGTAATCTGATCATTCGAAAACATGTTTTTGTTTTGTATCCTATTAGGGCAGGATACGTTTGAGAAGTGAATATAGTTAAAAACATGTTTTTAATTATCCATTTATTCTATTAGGGCAGGAAAAGTTTGAGGAGGTAATATGATCATTCAAAACATGTTTTTATTTTGGATCTAATCTATTAGGGCGGACTACATTTGAGGAGGTAATGCAATCATTCAAAACATGTTTTTATGTTGAATGTGTTCTGTCAGGTTTGATAGAAAGCTCTCTCCAGGGGTTAGGAGCGAGAGCGATGTGTATCTTAAGTGTGTTAGTGTATGTCTTGTGTTTGTATTTCAGTGTGTACCTGCGTGTATACAAGTCTGTGAGTGTGTGTATGTGTTTGTACGTACACTAAGTGTGTGTGTGAGTGTGGACACGTAGTGTGTGTGTTTGTGTGTGTGTACACTAAGCATGTGTGTATGTGGTGGTAGGTTTCAGTTAAGGAAGGCCAGGGGGCTGTTAAGGAGAGTGGCCAGGGGAGGCCATGTATCAATAGGAAGAGCCTGGAGGTGAGGTCGGGTGGGAGTCCAGGAGATGCCCCAGCCACCTGTATCCGTCCTCCCGGCCCCCTGTATCCATCCTCCCGGCCCCCTGTATCCGGCCTCCCGGCCCCCTGTATCCGGCCCCCTGTATCCGGCCTCCCGGCCCCCTGTATCCGGCCTCCCGGCCCCTGTGTCCGGCCTCCCGGCCTCTGCTACCTGATAGGAGAGCCCCTGATTTAAGCTCTCTCCCCTGACACAGGACCTCAGAGGAGCACTCAGCCAGAAACACATCTGACAGGCTTCCCCACAAACAACATCTTCTAATTAAAGCTGGCCTAAGAGCCGAATCAGAGCGTCATTAAACGACCGCAGGGCTGGAAAATAACAATAACACAACCTGGAATATTATACGGTTCAGTGACTCGTTTAATCAGGCAGACTGAATTAATTGTTTATTTAGTGCGACTGTCAAAAGTGTACTTTTAATACACACATCCAGATGCTCACTGGCTTATAAACAGTTTGGAGTGATGTGGATTTTAAGGTAATACACAATCCACTGTGTGTAATGCGATATGCCAGGTCAGCTGAACAGCTAAACATGTGAAAAGAAATCACACACAGACATATTCTAACACACAAAGTGTGTCTAAGCCTGGTGTAGTCCAGGCTTAGATTCAATAACACAGAACAACAAACCTTGACACACACTCGGATACAAGCATGAGAGGGTTACAATTATGTAAATTGTCTACAGTCCTGAGTCCCTTACAGTCAGTCTACCTGTTCACCCTGTAGAGGGTAGGCCTACTCTGCCCTCACACCCCAGACCCTGTAGAGGGTAGTCCTGCTCTGCCCTCACATCCCAGACCCTGTAGAGGGTAGTCCTGCTCTGCCCTCACATCCCAGACCCTGTAGAGGGTAGTCCTGCTCTGCCCTCACATCCCAGACCCTGTAGAGGGTAGTCCTGCTCTGCCCTCACATCCCAGACCCTGTAGAGGGTAGTCCTGCTCTGCCCTCACACCCCAGACCCTGTAGAGGGTAGGCCTGCTCTGCCCTCACACCCCAGACCCTGTAGAGGGTAGGCCTGCTCTGCCCTCACATCCCAGACCCTGTAGAGGGTAGTCCTGCTCTGCCCTCACATCCCAGACCCTGTAGAGGGTAGTCCTGCTCTGCCCTCACACCCCAGACCCTGTAGAGGGTAGGCCTGCTCTGCCCTCACATCCCAGACCCTGTAGAGGGTAATCCTGCTCTGCCCTCACACCCCAGACCCTGTAGAGGGTAGGCCTGCTCTGCCCTCACATCCCAGACCCTGTAGAGGGTAGTCCTGCTCTGCCCTCACATCCCAGACCCTGTAGAGGGTAGTCCTGCTCTGCCCTCACATCCCAGACCCTGTAGAGGGTAGTCCTGCTCTGCCCTCACATCCCAGACCCTGTAGAGCAGAGGTCGCCAACCTGTCGATCGCGATCGACGTGTCGATCTCGGAGACTTTCCCTGTCGATCTCCAAAATAATTTCAGAAATACTGATCTCCGACTAATTCATGAACGCGGAGGATTCTTAAACTGAACGCGCGTTCTCTTGTACCTGGATTTGCATATTGGCCTGTGCGTGTTGCAAAGCAATTCACCGACAGAATAAATGGGCGTTTTTTCCCGAAGACGACCTTTGAGAGACCTGCTATCCCAGGATACCTGTGGGCGTGGTTGCCGTTGGTTTGTTTATTTACCCGGCCATGTTGTCCACATAGTGTTAGCAAGCATGGCAGAGGCACCACGAAAGAGGGCGAAAAACTACAGTTTCCATCATGAATGGGAGGAGGAATTCATCTTTACCTTGGTAAAAGACAAGAGTGTGTGTATGTTGTGCCACCAGCCACAGGCACTGTCTAAGCGAGGGAATTTGGAGCGGCACCACAACACTAACCATCCGAAATTCAAAGACTGCTATCCACCAAAGAGCGCAATCCGCGCCAAAAAAGTTCAGGAGCTGAAAGTGGAGTTGAAGGCTCAACAGTCGCTTTTCTCACAACCTACGTCTCAAAGTAAGGCTGCAACTGAGGCGTCATTTCGTATTAGCCACATTTTGGCTAAACACAAGAGACCTTTTACAGATGGGGATTTGTTTAAGGAACTATTGACCGTCACCGCAGAGACTGTTTGCAGCACCTTCGAAAACAAAGAGGACATAAAAGCTGCATTCCGTGCTGTGCCTCTTGGTCCTACAACAGTGACACGAAGGATCGAGTTACTGTCGGATAACGTTGGTCAACAGGTGTTGGAGGACTTGTCACTCTGTGAATATTTTTCACTGCAGTTTGATGAATCGCTGGATGTAATGGACACGGCTCAGCTTGTTGTATTTGTCAGAATGGCTTTCCAGGACTTTACAACAAAGGAGGACTTCCTCACTCTTCTCCAATTAAAAGAGAGAACGAGAGGTGAGGATATTTACAACGTTTTTAAAAGCTATGTCCGTGAAAAGAACATCCCCATTCAGAAACTGGTGGCAATCACTACCGATGGGGCACCGGCAATGTGCGGTGTGCACGCTGGTTTTATAGCACTGTGCCGTAATGATCCGGATTTCCCCGACTTCATGAAGTATCACTGTGTGATTCATCAGCAAGCCTTGGCTGGGAAAGTTGTGGACTTTTCTCATGTCATGTCACTGGTGGTCAAAGTGGTAAACTCGATTCGAGCAAAAGCGCTTCAGCATCGCTTATTCAAGGCGTTATTGGATGAGCTCGATTCGGCGTATGGAGACCTGCTTCTGCATGCTGATGTCAGGTGGTTGAGTCGCGGAAAAGTGCTGCAGCGATTTGTTGACTTGCTGCCTGAGATTAAGACGTTTCTGTCGAAAAGGAACGAGGAGCACGAGGAACTTTCAACGGATGCGTGGCTACTGGACCTGGGGTTTCTGACGGACCTAACCGGAAAACTGAACTCGCTCAACCACGAACTCCAGGGAAAAGACCGGCACCTCCTCCACATGATCAGCGCAGTGAATGCGTTCAAGGCCAAACTCTGTGTCTGGACCACGAATCTGAGGAAAGGGACGCTGACACACTTTACAAACCTGGAAAAAATGTCACAGTCCATCAAAGACTCTTCTGACTTTCACCCTGAGCAGTACTGTGTGCACCTGGACAAACTGGCAGCGGAGTTCAGTCGACGTTTTGGTGAGTTAGAAATCATGAAGGATATTGCTGCATTTCTTTCAAACCCATTCCTGCCTATTAATACAGAGGAGGTTGCAGACCAATTCGAGAAAGCATTTGCTTTGCCAAGTGGAGTGGACATGGAGATGCTTGATTTGCAAAATGACATTGAGCTGAAAGCCAGGTCAAGGGACAGTGACTTTTGGGGACTTGTCAGCCGAGAGAAGTTTCCTCTCCTCAGTGCATGTGCACTAAAAGTGAGTGCCTACTTTGGATCGACCTACCTCTGTGAAATGGCATTTTCACAGATGAAAATCACCAAATCCAAGTACAGGAGCCGGCTTACTGACAGACACCTCACAGACTGCCTCAGACTGGCTGTCTCTGCTTATGAGCCAAACTACAAGGCACTCACAGACAGTGTTCAGTCACAGCCATCACACTGACTTGTCACATGAGAAATTTGTCAGTGTTGTGTTGTAACTTCAGTTTATAAATAAAACCGTTCATATCCAGCCTGCTCATTGCAAAAGTGTTTTTTCTTGTTCATATTGTTCACAAAGTGTTTGATTTCATTCAATTACAATAAGGCCAAATATAAAGTTAAGTTGTAAGTTCAGTCTGGAGTCTGTTCTGTCTCTCAACGCCTCAATAGGTAGATCTTCGGGTCACCAAGGCAAAGGTCGGTGATCTTTGGCCTAAAAAGGTTGGTGACCACTGCTGTAGAGGGTAGTCCTGCTCTGCCCTCACACCCCAGACCCTGTAGAGGGTAGGCCTGCTCTGCCCTCACACCCCAGACCCTGTAGAGGGTAGGCCTACTCTGCCCTCACATCCCAGACCCTGTAGAGGGTAGTCCTGCTCTGCCCTCACATCCCAGACCCTGTAGAGGGTAGTCCTGCTCTGCCCTCACATCCCAGACCCTGTAGAGGGTAGTCCTGCTCTGCCCTCACATCCCAGACCCTGTAGAGGGTAGTCCTGCTCTGCCCTCACACCCCAGACCCTGTAGAGGGTAGGCCTGCTCTGCCCTCACATCCCAGACCCTGTAGAGGGTAATCCTACTCTGCCCTCACACCCCAGACCCTGTAGAGGGTAGGCCTGCTCTGCCCTCACATCCCAGACCCTGTAGAGGGTAGGCCTGCTCTGCCCTCACATCCCAGACCCTGTAGAGGGTAGTCCTGCTCTGCCCTCACATCCCAGACCCTGTAGAGGGTAGGCCTACTCTGCCCTCACATCCCAGACCCTGTAGAGGGTAGTCCTGCTCTGCCCTCACATCCCAGACCCTGTAGAGGGTAGGCCTGCTCTGCCCTCACACCCCAGACCCTGTAGAGGGTAGGCCTACTCTGCCCTCATACCCCATGCACTGTATTGGCCTAGTCTGTCCTCACAGACGAACATGTACACACTAGTAACATGCTTGCCTCCAGATCTGTGTGGTCAAAAGCAGAAGCCTGCTGTACCTCTGGCATCAGAGGGAGATGCTTTCATCTCCGGTGACCTGAAGATTAACCACAGCCTCTAATCCCCGTCTCAACCTCAGGTATTGTGAACCAGATCAGAATGTATCAATCAGGACACATTTACTTTCCATTCATCTGTCTCTCCACACCAGCTGGGATTCAGGGTGTCACTCTCCTGGCCTTAGTGTAGTTAGAGAATGGTCAATGATGTGTCTGTCCAGCCTGTTGTCAAAGCAACCCTGTTGTGCCACCTCATTCCCTAGCATGTGCCATGCGCCTCCCTGCCCGTCTCCTATTGGCTAACGCCTCAGAGCCTGTGTCCTATTGGCAAACACTTGCCCTGCAGTCAATGAAAGGCTCATAAAAAGCCGTTGCTGAAGAGATGGAGGGGTCCGGTCAGGGTGGCAGTGCTCTGTGTGTGTGATGGTGCTGCTGGTGCTGCTGGTGGTGGTGCTGCTGGCTCTGGGAGGCTGCAGGGGGCAGGGAGAGGAGCCTGTGCTGGCTCTGGGAGGCTGCAGGGGGCAGGGAGAGGAGCCTGTGCTGGCTCTGGGAGGCTGCAGGGGGCAGGGAGAGGAGCCTGTGTGCAGGATGCTGGGGAGCCCAGAGTTCCCCCTGCTGACCAAGGAAGGAGACGTGACCATCGGAGGAGCTTTCTCCATCCACAGCAAGATCACCGAGCCCCCCCTCTCATTCACACACACCCCCCAGCCAATCACCTGCTCCGTGTAAGTCTCAGCATTTGAACCTTTGTGTGTAATTTTTTAACAAGTGAAACAGTAAGAAAAAAAAAAAGATTTGTCTAGGATTCACTCATAGTATTGTCTGACATCTTTTTAACCGTGTTTATAAAACTCTCTCCCAGAGTCAACCTCCGAGAGTTCCGCTTCGCCCAGACTATGATCTTTGCCATCGAGGAGATCAACCAGAGCGACGATCTGCTTCCCAACGTGTCCATCGGATACCGTATCTATGACAACTGTGGCTCGACGCTGTCCTCCATGCGAGCGGCCATGGCTCTGATGAACGGAGGGGAGAGGACCTCTGGACGGAACTGCTTCGGCCAATCAGCTGTCCACGCCATCATCGGGGAGTCAGAGTCCTCCTCCACTATTGTCCTGTCACGCACGACCGGACCATTCAAAATACCAGTAGTAAGATCCCACAGGTGCTGTGTCGAGGAGTCATGTTCAGTCATATTGTGGTCAAGGATCAGGTTCAGGTTACTTCATATGTTCATATTGTGGTTGAGGATTCATGTTCATTCCTGTTTTCATGTTTACTTCCTTGTGCTCAAGACTCTAAACCCAAACACCCTCCTTTACTGCTCAGCCAATCATATTGGTTGTATTTAAATTGTCTTATTTCTATCTTGTATACCGGAAATATATTCTACTTGTCTGCACTGTTGGGGGAAGCCTGTAAACCAAGAAATCATTGCAAATAACACTTAGGTGAATTAGACAATAAACACGATCTTCCTTTATCTCTCTTTCCTCTCTTTCTTTCTTTTTCTCTTTCCACTTTCTGTCTCTATCACTCCTCTTTCTTTCTTCCCTCTATCTCCTCTCCCTCTCTCTGTGTGTTTCAGATCAGCCACTCTGCTACATGTGAGTGTCTGAGCAGCAGAAAGGAGTACCCATCCTTCTTCAGGACCATCGCCAGTGACCTCTACCAGAGCAGAGCCCTGGCCCAGCTGGTGAAGCACTTCGGCTGGACCTGGGTGGGGGCGGTCAACAGCGACAGCGACTACGGCAACAACGGCATGGCCATCTTCCTGGCGGCCGCCCGGGAGGAGGGCGTGTGTGTGGAGTACACGGAGAAGTTCGCCCGCAACGAGCCGGCTCAGCTGCTGAAGGTGGTGGAGGTGATGCGGAGGGGCTCAGCCAGGGTGGTGGTGGGGTTCCTGGCCCACGTGGAGATGAACAACCTCCTGGAGCAGCTGAGCCTGCAGAACATCTCTGGGCTGCAGTTTGTCGGCGTGGAGGCCTGGATCACGGCCAACAGCCTGGTCACCCCCACCAGCTTCTCCGTGCTGGGCGGATCCCTGGGGTTCGCCGTTCAGAAAGCCGACATCAGCGGGTTTGCCGAGTTTGTCATCAAGGACTTCTGGGAGATGCTGTTCCCGTGCGCGGGGACGGACGGGGGCAACATGGAGGCGCCCTGCAGCGGGAACGAGGATCTGATGGAGCTGAAGGGCTATAACGACGACGTGGAGGAGCTGAGGTACTCCAGTAACATCTACAAGGCCATCTATGCCGTGGCTCATTCCCTCCACAGCCTGCTGGGCTGCTCCTCCCCACAGGGCTGTGACAAGGACGTCGGGATCCAGCCCTGGCAGGTGATCAGGGTTCACCTCAAACAGGATTCAGCTCCTCACCTAGTTCATGTCTAAATCTGTGATTTCTTTTGTTTTGGCTTTTATCCAACTTTCACAAATTTATGCCTGTTTTAATGATAAATTATTTGGCCATTTTTTTTTATCCAAAGCGATATGCAAATACATAAAACTGCATACAGAACGTACACCAGAAAATCATGGCTCAGAAGTTTCAATTGATGTCACTTTTGCAAAAGTAATTCCCACATTACAGATATCAGAAGTCACAACACAACACAGTAGTCGTAAACCCTAACCCTAACCAATCATTAACAAACCAAACAACTATTAACAACCAGAAGATATCATCCAGCTGTGGTCTCTCTTGCAAGGTGGTGGAGTCGCTGAGGAGGGTGAACTTCACGGTGAGGAACGGGGACCAGGTGTGGTTTGATCAGACGGGCGCTGCCACGGCCCGTTATGAGGTGGTGAACTGGCAGCAAGCTCTGGACGGGGCAGTCGTCTTCAGACCCGTCGGTTACTATGACGCCTCGCTGCCCGCTGGACAGAACTTTGTCCTCAGGGCCGAGGACATCATGTGGCCTGGAAGGGAGAAACAGGTTCGGTTCAGGTTTATCATCAAGAGCAGTTAAATTACATTTGGTCCATGACAATCTTTTTTTTTTTTTTTTGTGTTTTAAATATTTATTTAGTTAGATTTTCATTTATATACAGTACTGTGAAATAGTATTTGGTACAAATAAAAGATAATTTAAAAGTTTTTATTTTTTATTTTGAATTTATAAAGAAATGATAGGAGTAAACAAAACCTTTCTCAACATTGCCCTTTTAAACTGCCACACATATCCAGAGGACAAAATAAGAAATATTTAAGACGATTTCCATGTTAAACAAATGTGGGAGGCTTCTGCACTGTATGTACAGTCATAGAGTTGTTAAATGCTTGACTTCCAGGCGACCTCAACAGTGCAGCATATTATCGTTGGAGAACACACAGTCCAAGCCACAGTGACCACAGTCTAAGCCTCCACGATGACCAAACCCTGTCTGTGTCTCCTCCAGCCTGTGTCTGTGTGCAGTGAGAGATGTCCCCCAGGAACTCGTAAGGCCGTGCAGAAAGGAAAGCCTGTCTGCTGCTACGACTGTCTCCCATGTGCAGAGGGAGAGATCAGCAACCAGACAGGTGATACACACACTCAGGTCCACTTCTCTCTGAACTGTAGCAACAACAAGAAACTAACAGTGTATACTTTAACCACACACAAGCAGACAGGCACCCTCAAGTCCGATTCAGTCCTCAGTCTCTCCCAAACAGTCATCAGGTTGTCCGTTTGCGTTCTGATGAGGTTTCTTAGGGTTCAGTGGCTGGTCTTCGTTCTGAGCCTCTAAACGTTCCCCACTTCCTCTATGATCGCTGTTCTCCTAATCTTACTAATCCCGATTTATTTTCAGATTCTAACAACTGCGAACGTTGTCCTGGGGAGTATTGGTCAAATCCGAGCAGAGACAAGTGTGTACTGAAAGCTGTTGAGTTTCTGTCGTTCTCTGAAGTTATGGGAATAGTTCTCGTGTTTTTCTCTCTGTTTGGGGTTGTCCTTACTTTACTAGTGGCCGTTCTGTTTTTGATTAAAAAAGATACACCCATCGTCAGGGCCAACAACTCAGAGCTCAGCTTCCTGCTCCTCTTCTCCCTGACTCTGTGTTTCCTGTGTTCTCTCACCTTCATTGGCCGGCCCTCTGAGTGGTCCTGTATGCTGCGCCACACGGCGTTTGGGATCACCTTTGTCCTCTGCATCTCTTGTGTTCTGGGGAAGACTATAGTGGTGCTGATGGCCTTCAGGGCCACACTTCCAGGAAGTGATGTCATGAAATGGTTTGGGCCTTTACAGCAGAGACTCAGCGTCCTGGCTTTCACTCTCATCCAGGTCCTGATCTGTGTGCTGTGGTTAACAATCTCTCCTCCTTTCCCCTTTAAAAACATGGAACACTATAATGACAGGATCATTCTAGAATGTGCCTTAGGTTCTGCTGTGGGCTTCTGGGCTGTGCTGGGGTATATAGGACTCCTGGCTCTCTTGTGCTTTGTCCTGGCTTTCCTGGCCCGAAAGCTGCCTAGATAACTTCAATGAAGCCAAGTTCATCACCTTCAGCATGTTGATATTCTGTGCTGTCTGGATCACCTTTATCCCAGCTTATGTCAGCTTCTCCTGGGAAGTTCACCGTAGCTGTGGAGATCTTTGCCATCCTGGCCTCCAGTTTTGCTTTACTTCTTTGTATATTTTCCCCTAAATGTTACATTATTATACTGAAACCCGAACTAAACACAAAGAAACACATGATGGGAAAAGTGCAATCTAAGTCTCTCTGAATATCTAAATAAATTAAAAATATACTCATGTCTGTCATGAGTCATCTCATGTCAGTTTTTGCATTACATAGACATGAAAAGTGTCTGTTTACTTTTATATAATTAATATATATATATATATTTATTTTATTATTATTGTGGCTAACTAGCATATCATGTCACAAACCAGCGCCTGTTAGCAACGACCACTCAGCAATGACTGTATTGGCGCTGTTTAATGGTGCTGTTAATTAAGTCTGATGCCCGGCACTCGTGGTTGTTGTAAGCAGTGACCACTTTGAAAGCTAAGCCTTAAGTAATTTTGCCACCTACTTTACACAGCTAGCTAAAAATACTAGGGTGTTGAAACTGCAGGAAACATGGCTGGGTCTGGCTATATCTGTGATATCACCCCGTTGTTCTGCAGCTAAGCTAGCTGTTTCTCAGGGTTAGCTAGCCAACTAAAACTGAAATGACTAGATGTGGCTGTTTTCTGCGATATCAACAACCTGTATTTCTTGTCATTTTTTGCTAGCAATGTAGGTAACAAGATTAATTTAGCCTTAACGTTAAACAAGCCACAAATGTATGTTGTATACTTTTTAATCTGCAATATTCATCGAATGATAAATATAACTTTTTACATATATACAGTACAGTGAAATCAGTTTTGTCTGCGTTTGTCCTTTAGTATCGTGACAATGTAGCTAAACCTCTTGCAGATTAAACAAGAGGTTTGGAGGTTATGTTAAGTTAAACAAACAAAACAAGCACACAACTTTTTAAACAGTAATTCTACCCTCTGTAGTTATATAAAAAAAAGAAGATCTGCATTATATAGTGTCACTACTTTCCGAACAAGCAGTGAAAAGCAGGAGCACCACTTTGTAAATCCCCTTTTACACCCCCACCCCCTCCCCCGGTGTGTAGTGTTCAGGTGAGGTGAGGTGGTGACAGGGCCCTGTAATTAGGTCAGATCAGAACACGGTGCAGGCCACCTGGGGGGGGGGGACCAACAAAGACCCCAAAAGAACCCGACACCATGACCGTGTCGTTTACCCCGAACAACACCACACACCTCCTGCCGTTGACTCAGACTCCAGATCAAACTACAGCACACACAATCAAAACATGGAAAAACTACATTCAATGTGCTGAATTTTGGTTTGTGAAAAGCCTCAAATCAAATGACCACCACAATCCCTAACTAAACCTGCACAAACATGGTATTTTGCCATGTTTTCTGTTTGAAGCACAGTAGACCAGCATAGCTACAGTGCTGTAACAGGTGTAACAGCTGTGTTCTGAATAAACCTTGTTGATACCTCGGTAGTCGCAGGGATTAAGAGGCTTAACGGTGATTAATGTCTAAGGTTTCGGGATGGGCAGCCAGCTGGACTCGTAGTGCAGTAACACAGCTAAAGCACAGGTGATATTCCACAGGTGAGGGAGCATGGTGACAGAATGTGTCCCACGCTCATCACAACAACGTCACACAGGCCAAACATAGACCACATGACCTAAACCCTCTGCTGTGATTGGCTGAAGGGGAACTCGTCAGTTGTTCCAAAACGTACTTAAAGGAAGATTGTTAGTAGGGGGTTTTTAGTGGGGGTTTGATCTGACCCCTGTGTGTGTGTGTGATGGTGCTGCTGGTGCTGCTGGTGGTGCTGCTGGCTCTGGGAGGCTGCAGGGGGCAGGGAGAGGAGCCTGTGCTGGCTCTGGGAGGCTGCAGGGGGCAGGGAGAGGAGCCTGTGTGCAGGATGCTGGGGAGCCCAGAGTTCCCCCTGCTGACCAAGGAAGGAGACGTGACCATCGGAGGAGCTTTCTCCATCCACAGCAAGATCACCGAGCCCCCCCTCTCCTTCACAGACACCCCCCAGCCAATCACCTGCTCCGGGTAAGTTTGCATTCTCTGAAGTATGAGTTATATATGAGTGTTTCTGAATTCATATCTACAGTCAATGTCTGCAGTTTCCATTCCTAGGTTTGATAAAAAGGTTGTAGGTTTTATAAAAACCCTGTCAGACAATGACTCAACTTTTAAAACGAATAAAAGTTTACGGTACTAACAAAAAACGTCCTCTCTTTTTCAGTTTGAATCTGAGGGAGTTCCGCTTCGCCCAGACCATGATGTTCGCTATTGAGGAGATCAACAACAGCAGCTTCCTGCTGCCAAACGTCTCCCTGGGTTACCGTATCTATGACAGCTGTGGCTCGACGCTGTCCTCGATGCGAGCGGCCATGGCTCTGATGAACGGAGGGGAGAGGACCTCTGGACGGAACTGCTCCGGCCAATCAGCTGTCCACGCCATCATCGGGGCATCTGAGTCTTCCGCCACTATTGTGATGTCACAAACGACCAGAGCTTTTCAGATTCCGGTGGTAATGCCGCATGGATGATGTTTGAAATGATTGTTTCTTAAAAATACTCTAGTTATCGGTGTTGAAGTAGCTTAAAGGAAGGTTTGAAATGTTTTGTTTAGTCTTCCTGTTCCTTATAGGAATGTATGAAAAGCTACATGTATGATTCACTGCTGAGAGGGAAAAGCATGATTAAAAACCACCCTCATCACCCTCTCCCTCTCCCTGTCTAACACCACACAGATCAGCCACTTTGCCACCTGTGCGTGTCTGAGCAACAGGAAACTGTACCCCTCCTTCTTCAGGACCATCCCCAGCGACTACTACCAGAGCAGAGCCCTGGCCCAGCTGGTGAAGCACTTCGGCTGGACATGGGTGGGCGTCGTCAACAGCAACAACGACTACGGCAACAACGGAGCGTCCGCCTTCGTCCAAGCGGCCAAGCTGGAGGGCTGTGTGCATTGAGTTCTCCATGGCGATCTCCAGGACCGACCCCCAGGAGAAGATCTCCGCGGTGGTGAGGCAGATCCGACGGGCCAGCTCCAGGGTTCTGGTGGGGTTCCTGGCCCAGGGGGAGATGGAAGTCCTGCTGGAGGAGGCTGTGATGCAGAACCTGACGGGGGTGCAGTGGGTGGGCAGCGAGTCCTGGATCACGGCTGGCCACCTGACCACCGGGGGGCGCTCCACCGTGCTCAGCGGTGCTCTGGGCTTCACCATCCAGCGCTCCCTGATCCCCGGGCTGAGGGACTTCCTGTTCAGGGTGGGTCCGGGCCAGGACCCCCACAGCGCCCTCCTCAGGGAGTTCTGGGAGACGACGTTTGACTGCAGCTTGGAGGCCGGCGCTCAGGCCGGGCGCTGCTCGGGCTTGGAGAACCTGGAGAACGTGAGGAACTCCTTCACTGATGTGTCGTCTCTCAGGATCTCTGGTACCGTGTACAAGGCGCTGTACGCCGTGGCCCACGCCTTACACGAGCAGATCAGGGACAGCGAGGGAGGTCAGGGAGGGAGACAGCCTTCCCCACAGAGAGACAGCAGTCCAGCCAGGACAGGTGAGGAGCTAACTGCACTAACACAGCTTATCGTACCACACAGATGCCTGTATGTGTTCTGTACTAAAAGTAACACAGAAGTTTAGTTTGCAATGTGGTGTTATCTGTGTTTGAAATGCAAATCTCTGTGCATGGAAAGACAGCAGAGGCCCTGGTCAGGGACCCAGGTCAGTTACCCAGGTCAGGGGCCCAGGTCAGGGGCCCAGGTCAGGGGCCCAGGTCAGGGGCCCTGGTCAGGGGCCCAGGTCAGGGGCCCAGGTCAGGGGCCCAGGTCAGGGGCCCAGGTCAGGGGCCCAGGTCAGGGGCCCAGGTCAGGGGCCCAGGTCAGGGGCCCAGGTCAGGGGCCCAGGTCAGGGGCCCAGGTCAGGGGCCCAGGTCAGGGGCCCAGGTCAGGGGAGAACCACAGTGTAACACCTGTACTATCACCCTCTCTTTAACACAGTATCACACAGATGCACGTGTCTGCTATGTAATATGTAGAGTTGTGTTCTATTGAAGGGCTTTGAATACAAATCCATGAGTGTGAATGAGCTGGTGTGACCCTCCCGAAGGTGCTGGCTCAGATCAGCAGGGTGAACTTCACCATGCCTTCAGGAGAGAGAGTGTTCTTCGACCAGAACGGAGACCCAACTGCCACTTACGAGCTGGTGAACTGGCAGAGAGGCAAGCAGGGAGAGACCGTGTTTGTGACTGTTGGGAACTACAACGCGTCTCTCCCTGAAGGACGCCAGTTCACCATGAACGGACTGGACATGACCTGGGCTGGGGACCAGGCGGAGGTGAGATCTCTCGACAACATGACGATGAATCTTAGATTCCCGGGTATTGATGCTTTGTTAAATGTCTATGTAATGACAGTGTCAGAATAGTGGAGAAGCTCTCACGCTAGAGAGAACCCTGATCACACACACCAGACAGCCTCAGTTGATGGGAGCAGCTAGCGCTGCGCTGTGTTTCAGCGTCCGCGGTCGGTGTGCAGCGAGAGCTGCCTCCCAGGGTTCCGCCAGGCGGTGATACGAGGCAAGCCGGCCTGCTGCTTCTCCTGCATCCCCTGTGGAGCCGGGGAGATCAGCAACACCACTGGTGAGAGACTGACTCACGTAGGTCTCACTGCACACACGCACGCACACACACACACACACACACACACAGGTAAGACACTGTTTAGAATAAAGAGCTGAGGTTTTCCACCACATACACACACATAGGCAAGACACTCTAAATATTTAATTTAACATAATATTGTATATAAGAAATATTTGTTCAGAATATAAGTTCAAAGAAACATCATATCTTATCATTAATTTCATCACAAAGTATTCCAAATAGTGTTCACTTTATAAGAATTCAAGACTAGAGCATTGAGGGATGTTTTTAACGTTGTTTTAGATTCTGCTGACTGCACAGTGTGTCCCCTGGAGTTTTGGTCGAACAAAGACAGGACCCACTGCGTTCCCAAGGCTGTGGAGTTCCTGTCTTTTGAGGACAACATGGGAATCCTCCTCACCGTGTTCTCATTGGTCGGAGCGTGTTCCACCATCGCCGTGTCGTTGGTCTTCTTCCGGTTCCGAAACACGCCCCTTGTCAAAGCCAGCAACTCAGAGCTCAGCTTCCTGCTCCTCTTCTCCCTGACTCTGTGTTTCCTGTGTTCTCTCACCTTCATTGGCCGGCCCTCTGAGTGGTCCTGTATGCTGCGCCACACGGCGTTTGGGATCACCTTTGCCCTCTGCATGTCCTGTGTCTTGGGGAAAACCATAGCAGTGGTCATAGCTTTCAAGGCTACAATGCCAGGAAATACAGTCCTGTGCTCCCTTCCTCTCCTGAGAACAAGTGTGTTTAGTGGGACCTTCCTACAGGTTATAGTCTGTGTGTTGTGGTTGGCCCTTGCCCCTCCTTTCCCGTACAAGAACACGGCCCACGCCATAGAGAAGATCATTCTAGAATGTGCCTTAGGTTCTGCTGTGGGCTTCTGGGCTGTGCTGGGGTATATAGGACTCCTGGCTCTCTTGTGCTTTGTCCTGGCTTTCCTGGCCCGAAAGCTGCCTGATAACTTCAATGAAGCCAAGTTCATCACCTTCAGCATGTTGATATTCTGTGCTGTCTGGATCACCTTTATCCCAGCTTATGTCAGCTCTCCTGGGAAGTTCACTGTAGCTGTGGAGATATTTGCCATCCTGGCCTCCAGTTTTGGTTTACTGATATGCATATTTGCTCCAAAATGTTTTATAATTTTGTTAAAACCAGAAAGAAACACAAAGAAACATATTATGGGAAAAAGTCATGCGAAAAGCCACTAAACCATATAGATATAGTTCGATGTAGTATTATATGAAAAACATAATCATAATATATTCTGAGTTAAAATCTATATATTTTTTTCAGTTAGACTAGATCTATCTGAAACAACAGAAATTCAGATTTCCCCAAATACCCGACCAAGCCAAGCTAGTTGGACAAAAAACAACAACAGACAGCCTATAGTCTAAAACATGAACACTGTTGGTCCAAACCCCCTGTCAATCAAACTAGGACCCACGCTATTGGTGGAGAGCCATGACAACCCTGCAAGCAGTAGCCAAACAGCCCCAGCATGGCAACCAGCCCCAGCATCAGCAGAGTATATAGAGCCTGTGCAGGCAGCACAGTCCTAGGGGCCCCTGACAGACCCAGGATGGCTGTGCAGCTGCTGTTGGCAGACCTGGTTCTGCTCACCTTGTTCAGCAGCAGAGCGGACCAGCCCACCTGCTCTCCGTACGGGAGCAAAGAGCTGTCCATGTTCTCCAAGGAGGGGGACTTTAACATCGGAGGCATCTTCTCCTTCCACCAGAACCCCGTCGCCGTGAATCCAGCCCTGCGGGAGAACCCGGGGAACATTCAGTGCGAGGGGTGAGAACACTGTCATCTTTACAGTGAGAACACTGTCTGTTATGTTTACAGTGAGAACACTGTCTGTTATGTTTACAGTGAGAACACTGTCTGTTATGTTTACAGTGAGAACGCTGTCTGTCATCTTTACAGTGAGAACACTGTCTGACATGTTTACAGTGAGAACACTGTCTGTCATCTTTACAGTGAGAACACTGTCTGACATGTTTACAGTGAGAACACTGTCTGACATCTTTACAGTGAGAACACTGTCTGTCATGTTTACAGTAAATTCGTTCAGCAGACACTTTTAAACCTAAAGCAAGAAGCACAGCAGAAAATTCAAGGATCAGAAAGTGTTCAGTATTTCAGTGGTCAGAGTCAAGGAACAATCTGTATATCCAGTCACAATGCAACTACTGCAACTACAACAATGACATCTCACCTCATCGTGTCATTGTGAGGGCATTAAAGACACCAGTGGCATGTGTAAGAATGAATGACGACATCTTCAAAGAGAAAAACATGTTTCACACTAGACTGTGTTCAATCTGATGTGTTCGTCTTTGAATTCTCACTGAAGACCGATCTCAGTGATGTGTGTGAGGGATAACGACCAGCTGAGATGGGTGATGTGAGGCAGAATTAATGATCTTTCTGTTGTGATCCTCAGGCTAGATACAATGAGAGGAGGATAAAAAAGTCTTAAACTTGCCAACAGAGTTGTACTAAAGCAGATAGCAGTAACACATTTATTAACATTTATCTATATACGTATATTATATTAATAGTGCATATAGAAAATACAGCAGAAGATAAGGACCACATCTCAGCTACCAGGCACTCCCTTCTCTAGCCCTCTCTTGTTTCCTTCAAATTAACCTTTTATTTCTCTTTCTTACCCTCTGATTATTGTTACTGTACTCTTCCTGTACAATGTCTCTCCCATTATTTTCTCTCTCCCACCCTCTCTCCCTATCTCCCCCTCAGTTACAGTGTTTGGCTGGTCTCTCCCTCTCTCCCCCTCAGTTACAGTGTTTCGCTGGTCTCTCTCTCTCCCTCTCTCCCCCCCTCAGTAACAGTGTTTCGCAGGTCTCTCTCTCCCCCTCAGTTACAGTGTTTGGCTGGCCTCTCTCCCCTGTGCAGGCTGGACCCAGGTGAGCTGCAGTACGCCCAGACGATGGTGTTTGCCGTGGAGGAAATCAACAACAGTTCAGAGCTGCTCCCGGATGTTTCTCTGGGCTACAGGATCTACGACTCGTGCCCCAGCATCCCCCTGTCTGTGAGGGCCTCCCTGTCCCTGATGAACAGGTATGAGGAGCAAGCAGCGAACTGCTCCAAGCCCTCCACTGTGTACGCCGTCATAGGGGAGACAACCTCCACCTCCACCATAGGCATCGCAGGCACTATGGGGCCCTTTCACATACCTGTGGTGAGTGTGTGCAGGTGTGTTTTTGTGAGTTTGCCTACCTGTGAGAGTGTACGTATCAAATATGGATGCAAAAAAGAAGACAAGTTTTACCTCACAAAGGGCGATACAAGTTTAATATTTGCTGTTGCTAAAATGTTTAGCTGTGCTGGTCTTGGGTTGCTTGTTTCCTCCAGCTCAGCCACTCAGCCACCTGTGCGTGTCTGAGCAACAGGAGAGCATACCCCTCCTTCTTCAGGACCATCCCCAGCGACCTCTACCAGAGCAGAGCCCTGGCCAAGCTGATGAAGCACTTCGGCTGGACCTGGGTGGGGGCCATCCGGACCAACAGCGACTACGGCAACAACGGCATGGCCACTTTCCTGGAGGCGGCCGAGGCTGAGGGCGTGTGCGTGGAGTACTCCCTGGCGATCTACAGGACGGACCCCAGGAAGTGGTTCCTGAAGGTGGTGGACGTCATCAGGGAGTCCACCTCCAGGGTGATCGTGGCGTTCGCGGACGGCACTGACCTGGACATCCTGGTGAAGGAGCTGTTCCTGCAGAATGTCACAGGGCTCCAGTGGGTGGGAAGCGAGGGCTGGATCACCTACCGTTACATCGCCTCCCCCATCTTCTACGCCGTGGTCCAGGGGGCAGTAGGCTTTGCCGTGCCCAACGCCCACATCCCCGGACTGGGGGAGTTCATGGCCTCCAGCCGGCCTTCCGTCAGGCCTGGGGACCGTGGGCTGGTGGAGCTGTGGGAGGGCGTGTTCGGCTGCTCGCTTGATCCGTCTTCGGGGGGCGAGGCGCGGCCATGCAGCGGGGAGGAGTCCCTGAGGGACACGGACTCCCGCTTCACGGACGTGACGGACGCCAGCCTGCTCAACAACGTGTACAAGGCCGTGTACGCCGTGGCCCACGCGCTGCACCTGCTGCTCACCTGCCGGCCGGGACGAGGGCCCTTCCAGAACAACACGTGTGCCAGCAGGGACCACATCCAGCCCTGGCAGGTAAACCACGCAGCTCAGGTACAGGAGGAGCAGAATCAGGTGTAAAAAGGAACCAACTCTTTCTGCTCCTCCTGCAGGTGTTCCATGCGTTGAACCTGGTGAACTTCACCACCAAGCACGGAGAGAGGGTGTTCTTCGACGAGCAGGGCGACCCAGCGGCTCGCTACGCTCTGGTCAACTGGCAGATGGACACCACGGGCTACATCCTGTTTAAGACCATTGGCTACTACGACGCCTCGCGGCCTGATGGACAGCAGTTTGAGATGACGGACGGCGTGGAAGCTGTGTGGGCCGGTCAGAAAGCAGAGGTGACACAGAGCGTGTGTGTGTTTGTGTGCATGTGTGTCCGTGCATGTGTGTGTGTGTGCGTGTAATAATTACAACAACCCCTCTCCCTCACCTCTCTTCCTTTCTTTCCCTCTCCCTCCACTCACCTCCCTTTCCCCTCTCCGCCCCAGGTCCCCCGGTCTGTCTGCAGCGAGAGCTGCCTGCCAGGCACGCGCCGAGCCTTCGTGAAGGGCAAACCTCTCTGCTGCTTCGACTGCCTCCCCTGCGCCGACAGAGAGTTCAGCAACACCACAAGTGAGCCTGCTGGACTCGTGGCCTCGTTAGCCCTCCTCCTGTTCCTGCTGAGGAGAATCTCAGGCAGAACTCTGCTGCTCTACCTGAGGGTGTCCCTGTTGCACTGCTTAAACGTGTTTCTGCTTTCAGACGCAGTCACGTGTGACACCTGCCCTCCAGAGTACAACTCAAACCAAGACAGGAATTACTGTGATTTGAAACGCATCGAGTTCCTGACCTTTCATGAGCTGATGGGGGTTCTGCTGGTGACCTTGTCTGTGTTTGGAGGTTGTCTCACCATGACGATAGCTTTCATATTCTTCCACTACAGACAGACGCCCATCGTCAGGGCCAACAACTCAGAGCTCAGCTTCCTGCTCCTCTTCTCCCTGACTCTGTGTTTCCTGTGTTCTCTCACCTTCATTGGCCGGCCCTCTGAGTGGTCCTGTATGCTGCGCCACACGGCGTTTGGGATCACCTTTGTCCTCTGCATCTCTTGTGTTCTGGGGAAGACTATAGTGGTGCTGATGGCCTTCAGGGCCACACTTCCAGGAAGTGATGTCATGAAATGGTTTGGGCCTTACAGCAGAGACTCAGTGTCCTGGCTTTCACTCTCATCCAGGTCCTGATCTGTGTGCTGTGGTTAACAATCTCCCCTCCTTTCCCCTTTAAGAACATGGAACACTATAATGACAGGATCATTCTAGAATGTGCCTTAGGTTCTGCTGTGGGCTTCTGGGCTGTGCTGGGGTATATAGGACTCCTGGCTCTCTTGTGCTTTGTCCTGGCTTTCCTGGCCCGAAAGCTGCCTGATAACTTCAATGAAGCCAAGTTCATCACCTTCAGCATGTTGATATTCTGTGCTGTCTGGATCACCTTTATCCCAGCTTATGTCAGCTCTCCTGGGAAGTTCACTGTAGCTGTGGAGATCTTTGCCATCCTGGCCTCCAGTTTTTCTTTGTTGATATGCATATTTGTGCCTAAATGCTACATAATTTTACTGAAGCCAGAAACCAACACTAAAAAACACATGATGGGTAAGATGTCTGCAAAAGGCCTTTAAAGTGCACGCTGAAAATGGATGTTATTTGGTATATTTGAATGTAAATGTTAGGACATAATCATATATACCCATGCTTATCATTAAACAATCTAAATAGTTTAATTACAGCTTTTGCCTTTGATTCAGATGTGATCATCGTTGTTATCTGCCTGTGATTACTGTAGGCCCCAATCCTGGTTTGTAAATAAACTTAAGTCTCTGACTTAAGTCACTGAAGCAAACATTGGAGAAACAATGTTAACCCCCATATATGGACATAACATCACTGCCTGGGTGTGTCACTGCTTTAAAGGAGATCTGTCTTGATTCCAAACAGTGTCATAAGCAGGTTAATACATTTCCAATCACCTGTACATGAAGCACTGAATCCTCAATCAATACTATTATGAATCAATCCTATCGTTAATCAATATTATCTAATAATCAGAAGACTGAATATATAGAGCACAGAAACCAAGGCAGGCCTCAGAAGCCCTTTCTATTGCTATCTATTCTCCAACCACCATCCCTTCCTCCCTCCTCTCTTTCCCCTCCCTTCCTCCCTCCCTCATCTCTCTCTCCCCTCCCTCCTGTTGCTCCTCTCTCCTCTCTTCCTTCCCTGTCCCCTTGCCTCCATCCTCTCTCACCCTCCCTCTCTCCTCCCCCCTGAGCCCAAAGGATCACACCACAACTCATGTGAAGGGAGGGTGTCAGACCGGTCCCCTAGCCTCAAGACCGCGCCAACCCTCTATAAAACCCAGACCAGCCGCAACATTTACACAGAAAACCAAACAACCACAGATCAGCATTCATATACAACAGGCACGCACAGCGCTCTTAAGGGCACCCCTCCTTCACACGTGTACCAGAGTTTTTACCAGAGTCAGGGCTTCCTTGCTGGTGCCTGGCATGACACGGCAGGAACACCTACTTCCTCTTCTTCTTCTTCTTCTGCTGCCGTCGATGCTGCGCCCCCCCGTCTGGGCGCGCGCCCTGTCCTGCTCTCCGCTGGGCACGCCCGCCCTCCCTCTCCTCTCGGCCGCGGGCGACATCAACATCGGGGCTGTGTTCTCCCTCCACAGGAACCCCCTGGTCAGGGTGCACTCCTACACCTCGGAGCCGGAGCCGCTGACCTGTGAGACGTGCGTACCTGAGCTGCTGTACCTGACAGGAAGCAGCTCCAGCTGTGCTTTCAGCCTCCGTGCTAGCAGGGGAAATGCTGCACTGAAACCTGTACCTCATACGTGTTTAATGTGTTGGATGATTGTGTTTCTATTGTGGGAATGTGACATTACAATGTGGATGCAATGTTTCTACAATGATGACGGATTGTTGTTTCTGAAATTGTTTTAGCCATATGTTGACATTGTAAAACCTTAAACATTTCTGTGCATCGGTTAATTAAGATATTATTGTATTTCTTCTTTTTTTCTTTTAACCTTCTTTTTTTACCTTACCAGTGCCCAGGTTATTCCACATATTGTAATTACTAACATTTATTAACATTTTTATGTGTCTAGGATATTTAATATATTACATTGTTGCTTTAATATTTTAAACCTTCTTAAACCTTTCCGCTGCGCCAAGATTATTTAACATACTCATTATATCAACCTTTGAATCCCTGTCTTACCTCCTTTTGTGCCCAGGCTGAACCTGCGAGAGTTTCAGTTTGCCCAGACTCTGATCTTTGCTCTGGAGGAGATCAACAACAGCAGCGAGCTTCTGCCGGGCGTGTCTCTGGGCTACAGCATCCACGACACCTGGCACTTCGTGCCCCTGGCCTGTTCCGTGCCGGCCTGGCCCTCATGAACCCTCCAGAGGGCCTAAGCAGGGGTTTTTCCTGCCCCAGACCCCCAGGCGTGCTGGGCATCGTGGGGGAGTCGGGCTCCTCTCCCACCATCGGGCTCGCCTCTGTGGCAGGGCCCTTCAGCATCCCAGTGGTGAGAGATGCAGTTCAGGCATCCTGGTGCATCAGGGTCCTGAAGGCTGGTGATATACACTGCTGTTCATTGAAGGCACTGTTGTTTGTCCTGCTAAAGGCTTGAGATTAACTGTCATTTTCATTTGGTTCATTTAATTTAATTGAGTTGGTTGTGTACAGATATACTCATAGCCTAAATGACTGGCTACATCTATGACCCTCCACTGAGAAGGAAAAGCATGATTAAAAACCGCCCTCACACACCCTCTCCCTCTCCCTGTCTAACACCACACAGATCAGCCACTTTGCCACCTGTGCGTGTCTGAGCAACAGGAAACTGTACCCCTCCTTCTTCAGGACCATCCCCAGCGACTACTACCAGAGCAGAGCCCTGGCCCAGCTGGTGAAGCACTTCGGCTGGACCTGGGTGGGCGTCGTCAACAGCAACAACGACTACGGCAACAACGGAGCGTCCGCCTTCGTCAAAATGGCGGCGGAGGAGGGGGTGTGTGTGGAGTACATGGAGGCCATCTACCGGACGGACCCCCGGGAGAGGCTGCTGGAGGTGGTCAGGGTGATGAGGACGGCCTCGGCCAGGGTAGTGGTGGCCTTCCTGCTCACTGGGGACATCATCCCCCTGCTGGACTTGCTGGCTCTGGATGAAGTCGCAGGGCTGCAGTGGGTCGCCAGCGAGTCCTGGATCACCTCTAAGTACCTGCTGCAGGCAGAGGCCTACGGCTTCCTGAGGGGCGCGTTGGGATTCGTCGTCGGGGATGCCCGCCTGGACGGGTTGAAGGGGTTCTTGAAGCCGTGCACCCCTCCCAGGCCCCGGGCAACTCCCTCCTCAGGGAGTTCTGGGAGATGGTGTTTGGGTGTTGGATGGAGGAGGGTGGGGGTGGAGGGAGGGGCAGGTGCACGGGAGAGGAGAGCCTCGCAGGCCTGAACAACCTGTACACCGACACGTCAGAGCTCAGGATAACCAGTAAGGTTTACACAGCCGTGTACGCCCTCGCTCACGCTCTCCACGACCTGCTGACCGGGACCAACACCACCGGAGACAGCCCCCTGTCCAGCACCAGCCCCCAGCAGGTCACTACATGTCCTCATTCTGCAGAAGCTGAGAGGAGGGAAGTTGAGTGTGACCTTTCTTGATCTGCAGTTTTTGATCCACCTCTGAGCTGGTATACCCAACCTTTCAGGTTAAAACAGGTTTACCTGATGGCCCAGAGCGATCACATAGTCTCTCATATCCATCCTGTGCCTGCAGATCAAGAGGTTGCAGGTTCAAATCCCCCTCTCGTCTGTACGTTGCTTTGGATACAAGTGTCTGGTATGATAACAGATTATTAGGATGTGACATTGTCACCCCTATGGGTGTGTGTTTCTCCCCAGGTTCTGGAGTCCCTGAGAGGGGTGCGGTTCCAGGTGAAGACCGGGGAGGAGGTGTCCTTCAGCGCCAGTGGAGACCCCCCGGCGCGCTACGACCTGGTCAACTGGCAGCAGCTCGACCACGGGGCCTGGGGGTTCAGGACCGTGGGTCTCTATGACGCCTCGCTGGCCCCAGAGAAGCAGCTCAGCTTCAACCACTCGCTGGCCTGGGCTCAGGGCCACACTCAGGTCAGCTTCAGACACTCTCTGGGCTCAGGGCCACACTCAGGTCAGCTTCAGACACTCTCTGGGCTCAGGGCCACACTCAGGTCAGCTTCAGCCACTCTCTGGGCTCAGGGCCACACTCAGGTCAGCTTCAGCCACTCTCTGGGCTCAGGGCCACACTCAGGTCAGCTTCAGCCACTCTCTGGGCTCAGGGCCACACTCAGGTCAGCTTCAGCCACTCTCTGGGCTCAGGGCCACACTCAGGTCAAGACACCCCCTGGAAACCTGTCCGCCAAACACCAAAGCCCCTCTGAAACCAAATTTGGGACTGAGTTGTAAATCTTCCAACACAACATCTATGTCAACTTATTTACACCAACGATCTTCAACAGCAGAGGTTGTTAAATAGTTCTCCTGTCATGCCGTACGGTTGATTCCTCCTATGTGTCCTGCAGGTGCCTGTGTCTGTGTGCAGTGAGAGATGTCCCCCAGGAACTCGTAAGGCCGTGCAGAAAGGAAAGCCTGTCTGCTGCTACGACTGTCTCCCATGTGCAGAGGGAGAGATCAGCAACCAGACAGGTAATGAAGGAGCAAGCACTAGAAATCATTGTAGAAAGAGTTTTAATTTTGGTCAAGCCCTTGATGTGTTTCCTCATTTCCTTACAGATTCAAACAACTGTGTTCCTTGTGACTTGGAGTTCTGGTCCAATGACAACAGAGATCGGTGTGTGTTGAAAACTATTGAATTCCTCTCCTTTGAAGAAATCATGGGGATTGTCCTGGTTATTTTCTCCTTGTCTGGGGCCTTAGTTACCACTTTGATAGCAGTTGTGTTTTTCAAATTTAAGGACACTCCAATAGTCAGGGCCAACAACTCAGAGCTCAGCTTCCTGCTCCTCTTCTCCCTGACTCTGTGTTTCCTGTGTTCTCTCACCTTCATCGGCCGGCCCTCTGAGTGGTCCTGTATGCTGCGCCACACGGCGTTTGGGATCACCTTTGTCCTCTGCATCTCTTGTGTTCTGGGGAAGACTATAGTGGTGCTGATGGCCTTCAGGGCCACACTTCCAGGAAGTGATGTCATGAAATGGTTTGGGCCTCCACAGCAGAGACTCAGTGTCCTGGCTTTCACTCTCATCCAGGTCCTGATCTGTGTGCTGTGGTTAACAATCTCCCCTCCTTTCCCCTTTAAGAACATGAAACACTTTAATGACAGGGTCATTCTAGAATGTGCCTTAGGTTCTGCTGTGGGCTTCTGGGCTGTGCTGGGGTATATAGGACTCCTGGCTCTCTTGTGCTTTGTCCTGGCTTTCCTGGCCCGAAAGCTGCCTGATAACTTCAATGAAGCCAAATTCATCACCTTCAGCATGTTGATATTCTGTGCTGTCTGGATCACCTTTATCCCAGCTTATGTCAGCTCTCCTGGGAAGTTCACTGTAGCTGTGGAGATCTTTGCCATCCTGGCCTCCAGCTTTGCTTTACTTTTCTGTATTTTTGGCCCAAAATGTTTCATCATATTACTGAGGCCTGAGCACAATACTAAGAAACACATGATGGGGAAAACTGCCTCAAAGACCCTTTAATTAAAATTAAGCTACTCTATACTCTTCAAACACCTTAACAAACACAAGTAGAAATTACTGCCACATCAACAGTGAACATCAAACATAAAATATTACGTCAAGTATATCAAATGTTCCGATTCCTTATTAAAGAATGTGATTATTCCTTTAGTATGTGTACTGTTGGTGTGTAGGTAGCAGTGCTGCCCCCTAGTGGACAATGACAGGGCTGCTCTACTTCCACAGACTGCTTCTCCACATACGTCTGCTCTCTGGAAGAGAGACCCTCCATTCCTGTCTGAACCTGTCCCAGGCCCAGTCCAGTGCTCCCCACACCTGTCTGCACCTGTCTCTCCAGACCTGTTACCTCTGTCTGACCTTGCCCCAGGCCAAAGCCCAGGCCAGTCCAAGTCTGACTCTAAACCAGGCCTGGACTCTGGAACAGTCCAAGAGTCTCCACACCTGTCTAAACCTGTCACTAGACCAGAGCAGAACTCTCCACATATATCATCTCCAGCTGAGTCTGTCTCTCTCTGGTCTGATGTGGACCACCATGGTCTACTACCTCTTCAGAAATGACATAGACTTTCTCAACCTGATCCTGTAGGCCGGCCTGTGGCCCAGAAACTTGGGTTTTAAGGTTCACATGCAACCACAGAGTTACGTTCAAAAGAAAAACGGTGTCCATCTATTGAGTGATATTCATGACTACGTTTTGCTGTCTTGCCACTGCTGAATACAAATCACATTAAATATTTTAAATGAACCAACAATCATAAAACGCTCTAATCTGCTCCTTTAAGAATCTAATCTAACAGTGTATCTGAAGTGTATTTTAGACCAGTAATTTGTGTCCTTGTGAACTTGTTGGACGTCATCTTTCATTGCCCAAAATGAACCGTCCCAAACTGAACTTGACCTGTCCCAAAATGTAAATTCTTGTGTTTTTGCATTTTGACATTCTGACATGGGTCTAGGTTATCTGCAATACAATGTATTTTCTTTCATGGCAGACAGTACCTTGTTGGTTTGGTGAACATGTCTGCTGGCATCCACCAGAGACGTTTCCCTTCTCTGGAGTCTCAAGGAGAGCCCCTGCAGTTCACGTAGCACATCTTTCATTACTGCCAAATCGGAGAGGAAACCAGTGGATATCAGATGCTTGAGTAGGCCGCCATACTTGGCCCTCTCCGCACCGTTACGCGAGCCATCTTCGCTGGCCCATTCTAAAGTGCTGTGCCAACACCAGAAAAGATTTAATTAGGGATGATCTTGCAGGGATTTTACAGGTGGGACTGGCAAATTAGCCCATAGCTATCCCATAGCTAGCATGATGTCTTCTATTTCTAGATCTAGATAAGTTTACCGGTAGTACTAGTCTACTTTTCTGAACTAGGTTAGAGCTAACAAAGTGGATTTTGTGGAAATTGTGGAAAAGAAATGTACTTGCCCCACTGGACAAGTTAAAACTCAAACTAAATAAAAAGCCATGTTACTTGCACTGGCCAGCTTGCAAATACCGAGGATATAGCCTACTGAAGTTGAGTTATCCAATGCCGTTAGCGATGCTAGCTAACGTTAGTTTGCTAGCTGTATATAACATTTCACTGGGTCTTGCAGCTGTTTGATTTACTGAAATTATTATGAAATGTTATGTTCTACTAGCCATTTGCCTACTTTAGCAAGTAACAGTATTTCCAAGCCCTGATAGTGTAACTGAGACGACGCAGTAATTAATTCCTCTTTCAAGGGGCCCTATCGTCCACTCTAAATCTCCAACGTTCGGGGCCCCATTATCGTCCACAACCGTTTCTTCCGTTAATTTCTTAAAGAAGATATGCAGCACCAACGAAAGAAAGTAACTTATCGATATGTACAAATCTTATATTGCTGCACACCAAATTACAGCTTCTTACTTTGAGATTTGAGTATCTAAATACACTCTCAAACCGTATGTGTAGCATCTGCCTTCCGCAGCGTCAAACTGACATACAAACTGACGATAATGGGACCCCCTGGCTAACTGCTAAAATCAGGAAAGTAACATTTCTAGGCATATCCTGATTGGATTTCAAAACCGGAATATTATAATATAGGTGTGTATCTATATATTAAAGTACAATGCTGTGACATAACGTTTTTAATTTGTATTATAACGACATTTTGGTAACATTTCTAACGAGCGTCGAGAGCTACTCTTATCTCCCAAATAAACGTACCGGTACGTTTTTTTTTTTTTACCCGAAAAATCCACCCGGTACGTTCTTATTTTGGACTGTACGTTTATTTTTTGGGGGGGAAATCGAGACATAATTTTAGAAAATTCCATGCATTTTTTTCGGAAGGGAAGATTAATTTGAACTCTTTGATGTGAAAACGTTATAGCTACCTTAGCTAGCTAGCTACTGGCAAGTAGCTTACATTAGCTAACGACGTTAGCTACCAACTGAAGGTTGTCAGTGCAAGCTAGTAAATGTTAGCCAGAGCCTCATTATGGCTCTGATGTTAGCTCTACTGTACACTCACTTAACGGTTCCCATTCAGCACACCAGCATGACAGTCACAACCTATAGACAACGAGCCTCTCACCGTCAAATAAAAATCCCAGGGTATTTCCGTGGTACCAGTGCGTCTTTCAGGATTGCATGCCGCGCAAGACGCGGAATATGAGGTGCTGCGAGATGATGTCATTAGAAATATCACAGCACCTGCAATTGTGCTGCGCGGCAGTCGTGTCTACTATAAGTTTGTTGAGGTATTTTGCTATGCAAGTGGGCCGCAAAGTGAAAAAGGTTAGGAATGGCTGGGCTGGATAGCGTTATCCAGTTCAATGCAGTGGAGACGCAATAGGCAGCTAAGTGAGAGGCTAGCATGAGCTAAACAAAATGTTATTACCGTAAGAGGGAGAGTTTATTAGCTTTGTAGTTGATTTTCACTTTTCAAATGTCATACCGATCATATGAATATGGCCACAGGTGTCTTCATTAGATGACGGAAAGACTGAGATTCCTAGAATTATTGTTAGATTAATTAATTTTATTATAATTATAAGAACAGTGGGGACTTTCCAGTCACAGCAATGCCAGTATGATGTCATTTCTACAACTCCTCTACCTTCTCCGTGCTTCTTTCCCTCCCTCTCTCCTTTCCTTCCTCCCTCCTTCCCCCCCCTCGTCCACTGGGTCACAGGGGTGCTCCCCTCCCCCAGGCAGAACACTCTGCCACTTTGTCAGTTCTCCACCCACCATACATGGAACAGCACAGTATAAAACAGCGCCAGCCCTGGTCTGGTCTGGGCGCTTCTGACACCAGCGGAGTAGCAGCGATCTCTCCTCCAGACATGCAGCCCTCACAGAGGTGGCCAGAGCAGGGCTGGGCCCTCCTGCAGCTGCTGCTCCTGGGAGCCTCCAGGGCCTCGGAGTCCGTCTGCCGGAGGAGAGGGGCCTCAGATCTGCCCCAGCTGGCCAGAGAGGGGGACATCATGCTGGGGGGGATCTTGTCCTTCCACAGCAGCTGGAGGAACGTGGACCGCGACTACACTGACGTCCCCTCAGCCCTGCTGTGTGAAAGGTACCAACTCTCTCCACCTGGGAGAGAACTGGAAGGTTATGTTTTTTTTTTTTTACAGTTTACTTTTGTATTCATTCTTTTATACGTTGCTTTTATCCAAAGAGACGAGTCAGTAGTGCATATGGAATGTGAAAAAAGAATATTAAGGGTCAGGATCAGTTGTCTTCTATTCGTGTGCTGGTAAACACACAATAAGGAGATTAACTGCAGTCATGGATGGTCATACACAGCACTGTATTTCACTGAGGGCATTGCTGTTGTATTGTACTTATTCATATAGATATTCACAGAAAATAACATTGAGAATGAGGGTTAGTTCATATGGGAATGGGTATAGATTAGTGGTTAGAGTGTTTGACTGCAGATAAAGCAGTCCAGGTTTAAATCCTCAAAAAAGTATGTCGCATCGGAAAGACTTTTGGTATTATCAGATGTGAGTTACAGTAGTGTTGTAGTAGACATGGGAAGCCTCGTGTTTCAGGTGTGGTTCTGGCAGTCTCAATTTCAGGGCGTTCCAGGAGGCCCAAGCGATGATCTTTGCCATTGAGGAGATTAACAACAGCTCAGCCCTCCTGCCTGGCATCACTCTGGGATACAAGATCTACGACTCCTGCGGGTCCATAGCCCGGGGGGTGAGGGTGGCTCTCGCCCTGGCTAATGGGAACAAGGACTCACTCCCGGGCTCATCCCCAGCCTCTAACTGCAGTAGACCAGCCCAGGTCCAGGCCATCCTGGGGGAGTCGTCCTCCTCTCCCTGCATGGCCATAGCTACCGTCCTGGGGCCTTTTCACATCCCTGTGGTGGGTAGTTCAGCCACACAGAGAGCTTCTCTAAACCTCTCTGCTGGAAAACTCTAAACATGCTCTTTGCACTATAATTTAAAGCTGTCGATGCTTTCCACAGTGCTTGTGATTTGAAGCTTTAAATCTTTTCAACAAGGATATTTCCGTCCAATAAGTCCTAATTACAAACATTTCAGATTCATAGAGGATAAGACAGTGAGTCACATATTATAAATACTGTGTATTTCAAGGGGGCATTTACAGAAAAATAGGTTTTCAGATCTGTAAACCTTAACGGTTAAATCAAGGGTATGTGTTTAAATATCTCCCCAGATCAGTCACTTCGCCACCTGCGCCTGTCTCAGTGACAAAGCCCGCTACCCCTCCTTCCTCAGGACCATCCCCAGCGACCTCTACCAGAGCAGAGCCCTGGCCCAGCTGGTGAAGCACTTCGGCTGGACCTGGGTGGGCGCCATCCGGACCAACGACGACTATGGCAACAACGGCATGGCAGAGTTCAGGGAGCAGGCGGAGCAGCTGGGCATCTGCCTGGAGTACTCTGTCTCCTTCTTCAGGAACGACCCCAGCGAGAAGCTGCAGAGGGTGGTGAATAGCATCCAGGCCTCCTCCTCCAGGGTCATCGTGTCTTTCATGTCCTACATGGACCTGGAGGTAAACACAAACATCCACTTTATTGTGTTTATTGTGTACGAAAACCTGCCTCGGACTTCTGTGCTGCAGTTCGCAAACGTTAAAAAAACATTGACACAAATCATTGCAGTCATACATGTGTATGTAGAAGCATCATTCACACAACATACAAAGTGATGAATAACACAAGCACTTGAACGAAAGTATTACTTCATAGAAATAAGAGCCGTAATTGCTGCAGGGACAAATTTGTTTTGGTATTTATTCCTTCTGTATTTTGGAACCCTGAATCTTTTACCAGAAGGGAGAAGCTGGCACTCAGGATGTGACACAGTCAGAAACTGTTCTGTGCTTGTTTAAGGTGCTGGTTCGCGAGCTGGACCGCCACAACCTGACTGGGTACCAGTGGGTGGGCACCGAGGGCTGGATCACCGACTCCTACACCGCCACCATGGAGGGCCACCATGTCCTGGACGGGGCCATAGGCCTCGCCATCCCCAAGGCTGAGGTCACAGGCATGAGGGAGTTCATCCTGGACGTGAAGCCCCTGAACACCTCCGGTAGCCTGCTGTTCACAGAGTTCTGGGAGGCTCTGTTTGACTGCAGGTTTCAGCGATCAGCGAGCGGAGCGGAGGGGAGGTGGAGGGAGTGTACAGGGCAGGAGGACCTGACAGGCATGCAGAACACCTTCACGGACATGTCGCTCATGGCCATCTTTAACAACATCTACAAGGCTGTGCATGCTGTGGCCCACGCGCTCCACCGCCTGCTGCGCTGTGAGCAGACGTGTGCCGGTCGCATGCAGCCAGACCCACACAGGGTGAGTTACACCTCCACTGCTGATCCGAGGCTTATCTCCGTGACACCGGACCTGAAACGGTAGGATTTGTTGCCTGACGGTAACCAGTCGCTCTGAAGGAAGGAAGTGCTGTTTAAAAATGCAAATTTAAGTCAGAACTGAAGAAAATAAAAATTAAGATCATTATTAAAATGATATACTTTTTTATTGATTTATTGTATTGTTTAACATAGTTAATTTTGTTACAAGGAAACTTTGAGAGGCCAACATTTTATTTTATTTGTTCTCCTTTCTTTCTTTAGATCTTAGAGGAGATTAAAAAGGTCCGCTTCCAGACCAAAGAGGGAGAGGAGGTGTATTTCAATGAGAACGGAGATCCAGCTGCCAAGTACGACATAATCAACTGGCAGCCGAGAGCAGACGGCAGTGTGGGCTTTGTGGTGGTGGGTCTGTACGACGCCTCCGTACCTGCCCACAGACAGCTGACTGTGAGGAACATCCCTCTGGTCTGGGCCCACAACTCCAGACAGGTGAGGCCTGTCAGCAGAGCAACAAATCACATGAATGAATTCTCTTTTTTATATGATAATGTGTTCATTAAGCAGATGCTTTCATTTGTACGGTTGATTCCTCCACTGTGTCCTGCAGGTGCCTGTGTCTGTGTGCAGTGAGAGATGTCCCCCAGGAACTCGTAAGGCCGTGCAGAAAGGAAAGCCTGTCTGCTGCTACGACTGTCTCCCATGTGCAGAGGGAGAGATCAGCAACCAGACAGGTGATGTGTGGCTCTTAACACATTTTTTATAGTTAAACACTATATATCCCAGCACACAAACAGTCACCTGCCTACATGATACGAATCAAACATACTTTAATTATGAAATCAAAATATCTGTCTCCGTTGTAGGCATACAGGCAACAGCATTCAACTTCACAATATCTAAGTTTCTAACTAATCGATTTCATTTATTTTTTAGATTCTTTAACCTGCGTGAAATGTCATTCTGAGTTCTGGTCGAATGCGAAGGAGAGAGAGCTGTGAGAAGAAGGGCACAGAGTTCCTGTCCTATGAAGAAGTCATGGGCGCGCTTCTGACCTCTGTCTCGCTGCTTGGGACGTGCATGACTGGTGTTGTGGCGTTCATTTTCTTTAGGTACAAGAACACTCCCATCATCAGGGCCAACAACTCAGAGCTCAGCTTCCTGCTCCTCTTCTCATTGGCTTTGTGTTTCCTGTGTTCTCTCACCTTCATTGGCCGGCCCTCTGAGTGGTCCTGTATGCTGCGCCACACGGCGTTTGGGATCACCTTTGTCCTCTGCATCTCTTGTGTTCTGGGGAAGACTATAGTGGTGCTGATGGCCTTCAGGGCCACACTTCCAGGAAGTGATGTCATGAAATGGTTTGGGCCTCCACAGCAGAGACTCAGTGTCCTGGCTTTCACTCTCATCCAGGTCCTGATCTGTGTGCTGTGGTTAACAATCTCCCCTCCTTTCCCCTTTAAGAACATGGAACACTATAATGACAGGATCATTCTAGAATGTGCCTTAGGTTCTGCTGTGGGCTTCTGGGCTGTGCTGGGGTATATAGGACTCCTGGCTCTCTTGTGCTTTGTCCTGGCTTTCCTGGCCCGAAAGCTGCCTGATAACTTCAATGAAGCCAAATTAATTACCTTCAGCATGTTGATATTCTGTGCTGTCTGGATCACCTTTATCCCAGCTTATGTCAGCTCTCCTGGGAAGTTCACCGTAGCTGTGGAGATCTTTGCCATCTTGGCCTCCAGTTTTGCTTTACTTTTCTGCATATTTATTCCAAAATGTTACATAATTTTACTCAAACCTGAAAGAAATACCAGAAAGAGCATGATGATGGGGAAAAAGGCTTTGAGATCCTTATGACTGACCAGATGGACTGAGAATGTACAGTAAAGCCTATTTAAAGTTGATAGTTAAGATTTAAATCTCAACTGTATTAAAATGTTAAATGAATAATTAAACATTTTAAAAACCAACCAAAAGAGATGTTTTTATTGATAATCTCAAAATGAATGTTAAGTGTATGAGACCTCATATAATGAGTTTTATCTAATTATTTAGTTAAAATGAAAACTTTAAGGAGAGAATAAACCATTAACAACACATTGTCACACCAAAGCACCATCACATTTCATAAAAAAATATTTGATGAACCTAAGAAACTTTATTTTTCTATTTCAAAATTTCTAGATATTTCAGCATGTCTGTCTTTTCATATCCCTATATTTCTTCATTTCTACTATCGATATTTCTGTATTTCTATCGCTCTATATTTCTGCAATTTCATAATTCTTCATTTCTGTATATCTCTATGTCTGTCTTTCTGTACGTCTTCATGTCTTTCCTCCTCCCTGACTGAAGGCGTCTCATGCTTGATGTTGCAGTCAGGTGTCTGGGGTTCTCCAGAGACCTGGTGCCCCAGCTTCCCCAGCAGTGTCAGGGCTCTCTGCCTGGGCTCAGGGTCTACATAAGGGCTGTGTGGCTGGAGGACCAGCCTGCAGAGAGGAGAGACCAGCAGTGAGAGAGAGCAGAGAGGAGCTGGAGACACCAGTCAGCAGAGTGAAGCCATGCAGAGGCTGGTCCTGTTGGCCCTGCTGTTTGGGCTGGGAGACCCCGCGTGCAGGCTGCGGGGGAGGGCTCAGCCCCCGGAGCTGACCCAGGATGGGGACCTCGTCATCGGAGGCATCTTCTCTTTCCGCACGAGGCAGAACGGGGTCGTTGACGGCTACGAGACGATTCCAGACACACGTGAATGCTTAGAGTATGAGCGATTATTTAGAACACATTTGTATGTTTTTCTGAGGTGACATTTTTCTATTCAATATTTTCATTCATGTGCTGTTCAATCACTACCTATAACTTTTGTACGACTTGGTTACTGATCCCGTCTTTGCAACAACCTGACTGTTCAGTCATTTCTAAGCTTCAATTTCAGAGAGTTCCAGTTCGCTCAAACCATGATCTTTGCGATCGAGGAGATCAACAGTGACGCAGACATCCTGCCAGGTGTCAGGCTCGGATACAAGATCTACAACAACTGTGGTACCATGGACATCCTGAGAGCGGCCATGGCGCTGGTGAGCGGCCAGGAGGCTGTCGTCGGTGACAGTAGCTGCAGCGACACGACCCCTGCCATCCTGGGCCACTCCGGCTCAACACCCACTATAGGATTCGCCCGGCTGGTGGGGAGATTTCAGATACCAGTGGTACGAATCACAGAAATATTACAAAACAGCCGAAACGGATCGCAGTCCTGCTCAGTTTGTGTTATGTGAATACCGGGTCTGATATCTGCAACTTGACGTAGATGTACTGTTTGAAGTACAGTTTCAGATGTAATCTCAAACTAGATCTTGATTGATGCTTGCTAACTGTATCTTCCTTTTTTGTGTTTTATTGAAATGCCCACCTTCTCGAACACAGATCAGCCACTTTGCCACCTGTGCGTGTCTGAGCAACAGGAAACTGTACCCCTCCTTCTTCAGGACCATCCCCAGCGACTACTACCAGAGCAGAGCCCTGGCCCAGCTGGTGAAGCACTTCGGCTGGACCTGGGTGGGGGCCGTGTGCAGTGACAATGATTACGGTCTCAATGGCATGGCCACCTTCATTCGAGCTGCACAAAAGGAGGGAGTTTGCTTAGAGTACTCTGAGGCTTTTGAAAGTTCAGGGCCGATTAATAAGTTACTCAGGGTAGTTGAGATCATTAAGAAGTCCACTTCCAAGGTGATCGTAGCCTTCGTGACACAAAGGGAGATCAAGGTGCTGGTGCAGGAGCTGTACAGACAGAATATCTCAGGGCTGCAGTGGATAGGCAGTGATGCCTGGATCACTGACACGTCCCTAATTGACAGCCAGGAACTGGGTATGCTGGTGGGATCTGTGGGGTTTGCTGTCACCACGGCTCACATCCCCGGCCTTGGGGAGCATCTGAAGCAGGTCCACCCCGCCCAGTTCTCCAACAGCATGTTTCTCAGAGACTTCTGGGAAACGGTTTTTGACTGCTCTCTGACTGAGAACGTGGAAAGTGGTAGAATGGCATGCAATGGCTCTGAGAGTCTGAGACATGTGAACAACGAGTTCACAGACGTGTCTGATGTGAGGTTCTCTAATAACGTGTACAAGGCAGTGTACGCAGTGGCTCACGCCCTGCACAACCTGCTCTCCTGTAAGCAGGGCCAGGGCCCGTTCTCTAACAGGAGCTGTGCTGAACTCACACACGTCCAGCCGTGGCAGGTGAGCAGTCTCTCCATCACACCAGGGGAATCCTCTTCACACCATGTTCTCAAACCCACACTGACAAAACCCCACTTTCTTTTTTTCTATCTCTCAAACAATTCTGCCGTTCCGCCAATAGGTTCTACATTACTTGCAGACGGTTAATTTCACCACCAAGGAGGGGGAAAGTGTTTTCTTTGACAGAAATGGAGACTCCCCTGCCAGATATGAGCTTGTCAGTTTGCAGCTGGCCCACAGTGGCACCATGAAAGCTGTGACCATCGGTATCTATGATGCTTCCCTGCCTGCGAGTCACCAGTTCATGAGGCACAACACCACTGTTGTCTGGGGAGGAGGGGTGACCAAGGTAAACCTGACTTTCCTTTCAGGGATGAATAAAGTTATGTGTTATCTACTCTAATCAACAACAACAAAATATATAAAAGTAAAACTGTAGTAGGAAAACATTTGAAACTCTTTATTAGTTTTCTTTCTATATGGCAAAAGCAAATGTCATTAACATCCTGTAAAGTACCCGTCTGTTAAATGAGATTATGTTTCTCCTTTGTCTTTGTGTGTCAGGTGCCTGTGTCTGTGTGCAGTGAGAGATGTCCCCCAGGAACTCGTAAGGCCGTGCAGAAAGGAAAGCCTGTCTGCTGCTACGACTGTCTCCCATGTGCAGAGGGAGAGATCAGCAACCAGACAGGTGATACACACACTCTCTGAACAGCAGAGACTTTAACCACACAATATTTGAAGTTGTGAAATAAATCAGAATAATCTGTTTTTTTATAGCCCAGGCTTTATTCTTTAGGACACAAGTGAAAGAGTTTGTCAATTCATACGTTTTATATATTTATTTTGTTTAAATGTGTTTGCAGACTCTGTAGACTGTGTGAAGTGTGCACATGAATACTGGTCCAACAGACAGAGAGACGACTGTGTACCCAAACAAATAGAATTCTTGGCTTATGATGAAACCATGGGAGCAATCCTCATCTTTTGTTCATTGCTGGGGATCTTTCTGACTCTGGGAACCATCCTCATCTTCTACTGTAGCAGAACCACGCCGATCGTCAGGGCCAACAACTCAGAGCTCAGCTTCCTGCTCCTCTTCTCCCTGACTCTGTGTTTCCTGTGTTCTCTCACCTTCATCGGCCGGCCCTCTGAGTGGTCCTGTATGCTGCGCCACACGGCGTTTGGGATCACCTTTGTCCTCTGCATCTCTTGTGTTCTGGGGAAGACTATAGTGGTGCTGATGGCCTTCAGGGCCACACTTCCAGGAAGTGATGTCATGAAATGGTTTGGGCCTTTACAGCAGAGACTCAGTGTCCTGGCTTTCACTCTCATCCAGGTCCTGATCTGTGTGCTGTGGTTAACAATCTCCCCTCCTTTCCCCTTTAAGAACATGGAACACTATAATGACAGGATCATTCTAGAATGTGCCTTAGGTTCTGCTGTGGGCTTCTGGGCTGTGCTGGGGTATATAGGACTCCTGGCTCTCTTGTGCTTTGTCTTGGCTTTTCTGGGTCGAAAGCTGCCAGATAATTTTAACGAAGCCAAATTAATTACCTTCAGCATGTTGATATTCTGTGCTGTCTGGATCACCTTTATCCCAGCTTATGTCAGCTCTCCTGGGAAGTTCACTGTAGCTGTGGAGATCTTTGCCATCCTGGCCTCCAGTTTTGCTTTACTTTTCTGTATATTTGGTCCTAAGTGTTTCATCATATTACTGAGGCCCAATAAAAATACTAAGAAGCATATCATGGGGAAGACCTCCAAAGACATCCAATATTAGCCAATATGAGTCAATTTGACACTTGCAAATAATCCCTCAGTTTCAAATTGTGACTAAGGTACAGCAAACACAACATAAACTATTTGCATGTTGCTTTGAATAAAATGATCAGCTAAATCAATCAAATGTAATGTAAGTGAAACCAAATTCAACTGAACCATTGATATCACGTTACATGATAAATGTAGTTGTATATATTTGAATAAGTCCTTTAGCAGAACTGATTATATGCTTTACATAGTTCTAATATTATAATATTCTTATGAATACAAATAATTTTCAATTGTATGCCTTCATGGCCGTAGAAAAGTAATCTTTGGTTTTATAAATTTGATAAAACCTGAAAACATATTTAAAGTTAAACAGGCCACTCAGATAGACAATGATGTAATGATTGTTGACAATAAAAAAGTGATTTGTGAGTAAGTGGATTGGATGTGACTTTCATCATCTAACCATAACACACACTTACAGACACACACACACACACGGACACACACACAGGCAGGTAAATAAGCCAGCTGCCAGTTCAGACAGGTTGTGTGTAGCGGAGGTCTCTCCAGGGACGGAGCTGACACAAGCACATGAAGCAACACAACATCCTGCCTCAACAACACCAACATGTCAGGCACCCAGCTGGCACTACCTGCCTCAGGGCCAAGATGATGAAAGTCAAGAGATGGTGTTGCCACACTGTACAGACAGGATCCAATAGAATCATCTGTTATAACCAGTATGGAATTACCAGTTTTTATATATCGTAAGAAAATTGTCAATTTGGCTGGGGTGCACTGGTCAAGTGTCGGCTGAGGCCCTACTGCTGGGGCCCAGGTTCAAGTCCAGACTGGGGTGTTTCCTGGATGTCCTCGTCTCCCGTTCATTTCCTGACTCTCTTCACTGTACCTGTCCCCACTAAGCAGAAACACCCATAACAATTATTATTTTTAAATATTTTTTCTGAAATGTTTGAGATTAAAGTATTCAGCAGAACTTGGTTCCCACACACCTATTCCCCTGATGCCCTGTTCCCAGTCTGCAGTTGAGGTTGGCCTTCTCATTACGTTTTACTGCCACAAAGATACAGCTCAGCACTACAGCATCAGACTTCAGATCAAGAGGTTGCAGGGTTAATTCCCCCCCATCCAATATGTCACTTTTGATCAAGTTGGATGGCACAGCTCAGTGGTTAGAGACTTGCCTTAAGATCAAGAGGATGCTTATTCAATTTCCACCCAGTTCTGAACATCACTTTAGATAAAAGTGTCGGTGTGAATACAGTACTATTCACTCACAACTCACAAGTTTACTTCAAGTGGTTATGGTATCCCGTCCTCACCAGACTGCAGACATCCGGCCCCTGAAGTGAGTGTGCTTTCATAAGGGGCCTATGCAGAGGGATATGGATAAACAGGGTTTACAGGGAATGGGTAAATTGACCTTATTACGATGTTGTGTTTGAGATATGATGTTGGTTATTGCCCTGTGTCTTACAACCTGTCCCTTGGCACTAACCACTGTAGAAACTGTTAAAACTTTACACTTCTAGACCTTTATTATATCCTGCATTTATCATATGCCCGTCGCTGAGAACAAAAACTAAACCATTACATAATAATAATAAAAATAACAAAACTTTATTTTCTATAGCGCTTTTACAAGTTGTATCTCAAAGCATTTACAACATAAGAAATACAAATACAGTGAATATAAAGGAAGAGAAAACATGCAATAAGAACAGTTAAATATATATTTTTTTTTAAATGTTCTCAGCCAGCTCCCCTCTCCTCAGCATCTCTCCTGGGGTCGAGGAGCGTGCCGTCGCGCTCTCAGGCTCCCCCTACCTGCAGGGGGGTAGAACAAGACGAGGACCTGGCCAACCAAATCTGGTTGGCTGCTGCGGTCATAAAAAGGGGACAGAAGTGAGGACAGAGAGGCAGAGGCCAGAGTGAAGCCATGACACTGGTGATGCTGGTCCTGTTGGCCCTGCTGTTTGGGCTGGGAGACCCCGCGTGCAGGCTGCTGGGGAGGCCGCAGCCTCCGGAGCTGGCCCGAGACGGAGACCTCATCATCGGAGGCATTTTCACCTTCCGGACGGGGTATGTGGGGAGGGTGCCCACCTTCCGGAGCTTACCCAAACCACCGACATGCCTGAAGTAGGTGGTTTGTCTTAAACTTGTGTTTTTTTGGGAATCGATATTTGCCATGTTGTTGTATACCAGGTCTCAGGTGTTTTATTTTCCCCCCAACTGACTCATGATGAAAGTTGATGGGTTTTGTCTTTAGTATGAATTTCAGAGAGTTGCAGTTCGCCCTAACAATGATCTTTGCGATCGAAGAGATAAATAGAAATACGGATATTCTGCCGGACCATACTCTGGGATACAAGATCTACAACGCCTGTGGATTTGACAACATCCTGATGTCAGCTGTATCTCTAGCTAACGGCCAGACGGAGGTTGCGGATGACAACAACTGCACTAAGGACATGGCCCACGCGATCATAGGTCACTCTGCCTCCACACCAACCATGGGGTTTGCACGCATCATTGGCAGGTTTCACGTACCAGTGGTAAGATTTAGTTTCGGTTGGAATCAATTGTGCTTAAATGCCTTTCAGATATTTTATAACCCCCCTCAAAAGGATCTAGTTGTTAGTTATCAACTTTGTCTGTTGGGAAATGTTCATTCGAGCGTACTTGTGTCAACCATCATAAGATTTACAAATGTGTAATGTTTATCTAATCTCAAATTGATTTTGTGATCGCATACTGTTTTGATGTTAACTTTCTAAACACAGATCAGCCACTTTGCCACCTGTGCGTGTCTGAGCAACAGGAAACTGTACCCCTCCTTCTTCAGGACCATCCCCAGCGACTACTACCAGAGCAGAGCCCTGGCCCAGCTGGTGAAGCACTTCGGCTGGACCTGGGTGGGGGCCGTGTGCAGTGACAATGATTACGGTCTCAATGGCATGGCCACCTTCATTCAAGCTGCACAAAAGGAGGGAGTTTGCTTAGAGTACTCTGAGGCTTTTGAGCAGACAGGAGCACCAGACAAGCTGCTCAGGGTAGTTGAGATCATAAAACAATCGACTTCCAAGGTGATCATAGCTTTCATGACACACAGAGAGATCAAGGTGCTGGTGCAGGAGCTGTACAGACAGAATATCTCAGGGCTGCAGTGGATAGGCAGTGATGCCTGGATCACTGACACGTCCCTAACTGACAGCCAGGAACTGGGTATGCTGGTGGGATCTGTGGGGTTTGCTGTCACCACGGCTCACATCCCCGGCCTTGGGGAGCATCTGAAGCAGGTCCACCCCGCCCAGTTCCCCAACAGCATGTTTCTCAGAGACTTCTGGGAAACGGTTTTTGACTGCTCTCTGACTGAGAACGTGGAAAGTGGTAGAATGGCATGCAACGGCTCTGAGAGTCTGAGACATGTGAACAACGAGTTCACAGACGTGTCTGATGTGAGGTTCTCTAATAACGTGTACAAGGCAGTGTACGCAGTGGCTCACGCCCTGCACAACCTGCTCTCCTGTAAGCAGGGCCAGGGCCCGTTCTCTAACAGGAGCTGTGCTGAACTCACACACGTCCAGCCGTGGCAGGTGAGAGAGTTTCTCAGAACAGATCACGTTATTGATAAACTAACTTATCCGACTCCATTGTATCAGCAATAGAAAAATTAATAGATTAATTGGTTTACCATCTGTTCCTTTGCATTTTCTGTTTAGATCGATCGCATTTTTCCATAACAAACTGATTAAAATGGTATTCTGGTTATTAATACAATGTATTTCAACATTGGACAGGTGCTTCACTATCTACAGACCGTGAATTTCACCACAGATGAGAGGGAGTGGGTGTATTTCGACCCCAACGGAGATTCACCCGCAAGATATGAACTCGTCAATTTACAAAGTGCCACGTCACAAACCATGAAATTTGCTACTGTCGGTTTCTACGATGCATCTTTACCAGAAGCTCATCAGTTCACCATGACTGGCCTCAGACCCGTTTGGGGGACAGGAAGTGACACGGTACACATACACGTGGCTTTGTTGTCATATTTCTGGTCGGTGAATCTTAATGCCGTCCTGCATGCTGTTCTGTAGCACGTGGGAACGGTATGGCTCAGTAGGATTTCATTTGACTGTAGATCATGAGGTTCCTGGTTCAAATCCCACCCCACCCCCATTTGTTGCTTTGGATAAAATAATCTGCTAAATGAATCACATGACACCCTGGCATTCCTAAGTCACATGTAAAGGGGAAAATATTTAATTAAAGCTGACATGATATTAAATGCAGCATGCATGTGTGTGTGTGTGTGTGTGTCAGGTGCCTGTGTCTGTGTGCAGTGAGAGATGTCCCCCAGGAACTCGTAAGGCCGTGCAGAAAGGAAAGCCTGTCTGCTGCTACGACTGTCTCCCATGTGCAGAGGGAGAGATCAGCAACCAGACAGGTGATACACACACTCAGGTCCACTTCTCTCTGAACTGTAGCAACACCAAACAGTGGAGACTTTACACGGCATACAATACTAGTATCAACAGTCTTTTCTAACGCTATTTTAATGTTTCTATTCAAACAGACTCTACTGAATGCCTGAAATGTCCTATTGAATATTGGTCCAAAGCCAGAAGTGACCGATGTGTCTTAAAAGAAATTGAATTCCTGACCTACACAGAAATCATGGGAATTGTTCTCTCACTTTTTAGTTTGATTGGGGCTTTTTTAACACTGACCACAGCAGCGATATTCTTTCAGTTCAAGGACACTCCCATCGTCAGAGCCAACAACTCAGAGCTCAGCTTCCTGCTCCTCTTCTCCCTGACTCTGTGTTTCCTGTGTTCTCTCACCTTCATTGGCCGGCCCTCTGAGTGGTCCTGTATGCTGCGCCACACGGCGTTTGGGATCACCTTTGTCCTCTGCATCTCTTGTGTTCTGGGGAAGACTATAGTGGTGCTGATGGCCTTCAGGGCCACACTTCCAGGAAGTGATGTCATGAAATGGTTTGGGCCTTTACAGCAGAGACTCAGTGTCCTGGCTTTCACTCTCATCCAGGTCCTGATCTGTGTGCTGTGGTTAACAATCTCCCCTCCTTTCCCCTTTAAGAACATGAAACACTTTCATGACAGGGTCATTCTAGAATGTGCCTTAGGTTCTGCTGTGGGCTTCTGGGCTGTGCTGGGGTATATAGGACTCCTGGCTCTCTTGTGCTTTGTCCTGGCTTTCCTGGGTCGAAAGCTGCCTGATAATTTTAACGAAGCCAAGTTCATCACCTTCAGCATGTTGATATTCTGTGCTGTCTGGATCACCTTTATCCCAGCTTATGTTAGCTCTCCTGGGAAGTTCACTGTAGCTGTGGAGATCTTTGCCATCCTGGCCTCCAGTTTTGCTTTACTTTTCTGTATATTTGCCCCTAAATGTTTCATTATATTACTGAGGCCTGAGCAGAATAATAAAAAACACATAATGGGTAAGGCAACGAAATATGTTGGCTACAGATGATGTATACGGAAACTTAGGAAACAGGAACCCTGTCCAACTAATAATTACAATGCCACTGAAGTCATTTTATTGTGTAATCATAATTTGCTGCATTATTAACTTAATAAACAATCTGTTCCTTTTCTTATGTGGCTGCATTGTACACAGTGTTCATCATCCATCATCCACCCAATATTCCTCACAATCCACTTCCTCATTATAACATAGTCATCAGAAAAGGCTGCTGGGTAACAGATGCTTTACCAAAGCAGGAAGTCAACAGGTCTTTGTATATCTAAAATATACAGTTTGATTATGAATATGTGGATCAGCACAAATAATCCCTGATACCTTGACAATGCCTATGCACATGTAGTTATACAGGTAGTCATTACATTTAGAGGTTATTAATTTAGCAGACGCTTTAATCCAAAGCAACATGCATATAGTTCATTACTTACAGTATATCTTAAAATCATCTTGATTTCCAAATATAAATGAATGATCAATATCAAGCAACATGTGTTGATTGTAAAGCAAAATGGAACTTAACTTGTGGCCTTTTTTAAGCATGGAAAAGGTACAACCGCACATACACACACTGACCTGCACACACACACACCAGCACACACACATGCACACACACACACACACAAAGAAAGCAACAAGCCGATCGACAACCTCAACAACAACCGTGACGCTCTGTGACGTTGTTATTTCAAGAGACCTTGTTATTCTCCACACGTCTCTGAGGCCCTCGGAGGATAGCCCTGTCCATCCCACCTTGGACAGCCCCCCAGCTGGGAGGCACAACCAGGGGCCCTATAAAACCCTGCCACCATCCAGGCTGGAGGCAGTCTTTCAGGGGTGACGCTCTATGATGAGACCCTTCACCCTGGTCCTGCTGGCGCTGCTCACCGGGGCAGTGTCTCAGAGCTGTGGAGGCTGGCTCCCACTGCAGCTCAGCCCAGAGACAGCTGCCTGTCCTGGGGGTGAGGGACACACATACGTCCCTCCCAGCCGGTCTCACACCCCCAGCCTCCATCCTTCAGAGACGCTGGAAGGATCTCAGAGGTGAGTTCTATATCAAATGGTGGTTTATTTGGTTTTCTTTGCTTGGTTAGGAAGGTGTGTTCTCTCTGTGTTAACCTGCTTCAGCTTGGTTTACCTGCAGGGCTCCTTGGTTAGGAAGGTGTGTTCTCTCTGTGTTAACCTGCTTCAGCTTGGTTTACCTGCAGGGCTCCTGGACTCGCACAGGTGGATGAAATCTGCCAGCGGTTTGTTTCATAATCACTGACTTTGTAATTGTTTTAATTATCTCGGTGGGGATCTTTAAATTAAATTGTTAGGAGTCTAAATGCCTTAGGAAGGGACAGATAAAACGGCAATTAAAACGCTTTCAGAGAAACTCCAGAGACTGTTTGGTACTAAATTACTTTTCTATAATGACACCGACAACACTAACATTAATCATTGTTGACATATTTTCATAATGATGATTGTTCTGGCTACAGTAGCTGTGTATAACCTTATAACCAAGACCCACTGTACCCTGCCATGTGTGACTTGGGTCATCAGGGGAAACAATTAAGAAAATTACTCCCATCATCCTCTCTCTGTCAGGCAGAGAACTTGCATCCTACCGTACTTCTGCTGCATTCACTTTGAAATTCAGGAATAATTTGATGCATCATGATAACAGATATATTATATTTTGGATATAGCTAAATGTCACAGTTGTCTTTCAATGACAATATATTTGATTCTTAGTCTTTTACAGGGATGTACACTGTTGATGATAACTTTTATTTACTGTCCAAAATGTCTACATTACTTGTGATGTCATTAACACCCACATTGAAAGTTTGAAACCAAGCAGATTGTATGTTATTTATGCACATGTGTATTTTCAAAATCACAAAGAATTATATAGGTCAAGTAATGTACATTTAACTGTTTATTCATGTAACAGACACTTTTCTCCAAAGCGACGTACAAACAGTGCATAACTGTAAGAAATGATGAGTAGAAGTCCTATTTGACATCTGCTTGTTCTCAGTCTCTCTCCCTCTGCTCTGCAGATCAGAATCAGCATCAGTCCTCCTGGTGGTTCTCACCGTGGAGCAGATCAACAGCAGCCCCCATCCTCTTCCAGGAGTGACTCTGGGCTACAGGATCTACAAGGGCTGTGGGTCCAACCACCTGATGAGGGCTGGCTTGGAGGCAGTTAACGAGGCTGAGCAGGGGGAGCAGGGCCGAGGCAGCTGTGGAGGCAGCGTGGAGGCAGTTAACGAGGCTGAGCAGGGGGAGCAGGGCCGAGGCAGCTGTGGAGGCAGTGTGGAGGCAGTTAACGAGGCTGAGCAGGGGGAGCAGGGCCGAGGCAGCTGTGGAGGCAGCGTGGAGGCAGTTAACGGGGCTGAGCAGGGGGAGCAGGGCCGAGGCAGCTGTGGAGGCAGTGTGGAGGCAGTTAACGGGGCTGAGCAGGGGGAGCAGGGCCGAGGCAGCTGTGGAGGCAGCGTGGAGGCAGCGCTGGAACAGTCCTCGTCTGGACCCTGCTGGGCAGAACTCACACTGCAGGTGATGGAGAAGAAATGAGCACTTCTGTTTGCGCTTGTTTGCATTGTTAACTCTTTAGGGGAATCTTCTCAGTAGCCTCTCTCAAGGCAACATTATACTGTTACTTTTTTGTTGTTAAATAGTTTTTATTTTAACAGTATTTATTGAAAGCCTAACTCTTCTTTTGTTTTTTGTTTTCTCTTGTTTTTTTTTACCTCCACAGGTAAGCCAGGTACCCCACTGTGCATGTCTTATTAGCCAGAGGGTTTCCTTGACAACCACGCTCCTCAGAGCAGATCCCAAAGACTGCGACCTGGTCCTGGAGCCCACAGACAGCCTGGGTCTCCCACACATCCACATCACCCTGCTCTGCCCTCACACCCAGACTCAGAGACAGACTGTTGGACCGGAGACGAAGCGTAATGCCTCACCAGAGCCTCCCTCCGTCCTGGTGGAGGGTGAGGTCTGTGTCCGCTGCTCTGGTTCCCCAGGCCTGGTCTGGAGGTGCTGGAGGGGGGCCTGGGCCTGCAGGTGCCCAGCCCTGCTCTGCCCCCCTCTGGCCAGGGCTCCGACGGGGCCCTGCCCTTGTGGGCTGGCCTCTGGATCAGTGAGGGTGTTGGGTGCCCCCGCTGGGAGAGAGGAGAGAGGAAACTGGGCTCTGCTTTCACCCCGGAAACAAGCTGGATTTCAGCCATGCCAGGTACATCTTTGTAGGTTTACTGTTTGTAGACAAGCATATAAATACCACTCTCCATAATACATATATTTTATAGATGTATGTAAAAGTAAATAAGAACCTAGTCGAAAATTATACAGTAATATGAATTCTGTTCAGAAGATTGACAGGACTTTAAAGGGCATCCAACACTTGTATCAAATCAATGATTTGCATCGTATCATCAACTTCTCATTATATGTCATTGAGTGAGTAGTCAAGTTATCTATACTAAATGTTGAGAGATACATTGCATTTCCATCTTTCCTCTGATAGGTGCCCTTGACAGTTTACATCCAGGCACATCCTCTGGACACAGGTTCACACTGCAGTAATGGTCTCCTAGACACGGATGGACAAAATCTACAAAATAAAGGTAATTTTTTTCGCTCCTCCAAGCAAGAGTAAATATGAATAAGAAACTCATTTGATTAACATGAGACAATCAGTCGAATTAAACCTTACACATGCACATCACACGCAATAAATAGATATTACACATCGCTTAGGATTCTAAACCTGCTAATACTAATATACAAATAAACCCTTCCTCCAGATGGCCATACCTACATCCCACACATCTCCCACAGCAGTGTTGAGAGCAGGATTCCCCAGGCAGTCTCCTACGGCTGGGTGGAGGGCTTTCTTCTGGCAGCTCTCTGCTTGGTGGGTGTCTGTGTGACCAAGGCTGCAAACACCCTGAACAGAGACTCTCCTCTCCTGAGGACCAACACCAGGATCAGCTTCCTGCTCCTCTTCTCCCTGACTCTGTGTTTCCTGTGTTCTCTCACCTTCATTGGCCGGCCCTCTGAGTGGTCCTGTATGCTGCGCCACACGGCGTTTGGGATCACCTTTGTCCTCTGCATCTCTTGTGTTCTGGGGAAGACTATAGTGGTGCTGATGGCCTTCAGGGCCACACTTCCAGGAAGTGATGTCATGAAATGGTTTGGGCCTCCACAGCAGAGACTCAGTGTCCTGGCTTTCACTCTCATCCAGGTCCTGATCTGTGTGCTGTGGTTAAAAATGTCCCCTCCTGACTTGAGCAGTAATAAAAAGACAAATCTGACTTTAGGAGAGTATGTGTTAGGCCCAGCTGTGTTTGGCTCCATAGCTCTCCTGGCTCTAGTGTGCTTTCTTATGCTGTTCTGTCTGGTGAACAGACCTGCCTCTTTGCAGGCTAAGTTTGTTTTTCTCAGTGTTCTCGTCCAGATACATGTGATGGCTTGGCTTCAAGCTTCCAGAGCACCAACAAAGTGTACTCTTGTCATTGAAATAAATAAACCAGCATTGTAAAAAAAAGAGTTTAATCTAAGTGAAGGCTGTGGTTGAAAACAGGCAACAAACATACAGAAATAAATACATCTTGGCCACAACTGAATGCTACTTCAATTAACAGTTTATTATTCAAACCTTTTTTTCTTAATGTAGCAAGTGTATATAGTTTTTCTAGTATGTGTGCAATAATAAAATGTAATTAATGTGTGTTCTAAATTCCTTCACATACATTTGTGTTTTCTTCATTTAGCAAATGCTTTCATCCAAAGTATAATGAATATTATATTGTATCACACACGAGTTTTGCTTAACATGGATGACTGGACAAAAACAGAAAGGCAACATTTAACAATGACAAAAAAATCATAAAGTTACCATTTATATAGCCTAAAGAAATCAGATCAATTTAAATAAGTGTATTGGGAATAAATCTATGGATTTCATTAGAGATATTCCTTATCTGTGGTCTATTTCCTATTTTATTATTTAATATACAGGCCTAGTTAATAACTTATTAAGCATGGGACCAACACTTAGTCTGCTGTGTCTATATATATAAATAAATAAAATCTAGGCTATGATTATTAGCTTGTTAGCCTTGCTAATCATACGAAATCCATGGCAATATATCTTGATATTATTTACTAAACAGTTTATGAGGTCATGCTAGACAGTGTGGACAGTATTTCCCATACATTCATGTATTTGTGGAGGGCCGCCACAATATCAGCATTGGCCCCCACATATTGTTTTTCGTTCATTTGTATTTATTTGTTTAAAATGGGTTCAATTCATTCATTCGTACGAGAACAATAGAATAACCGGATGTCGTTTGGGAACGAGAATCACTGGTTCTGGTTTTCTCTGGAAAGGCGGCCTAATTTATATTCTGTGCCCTGTAGACAGGACATAAGCAAGCACAGAGGCACTGGATTTGATCCAGAGAAATCGCAGACGGCATCACAGGCACTGTGCCCTGTCTGTAATTCCAGGTATCTGTGTGTGCGTGTGTCTCATCGCAATCTTAAGCATTAACTGCATCACAGGCACTGTGCACTAGTCCAAACAATTTCACGTGACACTGCACGTCCTTGGGTAGTGAGCCATAACCTGTCATAACGTGTTGAAATGTGACCATAAAGTCACATTTCAACTTCAACAGAGCCAGGTTCTTGAGATAATCTAGCCACAGCCACACACAATTAAGGCCAACTTTGCAATATCCCTAAAAACTTTAAGAAAACCTTTACATTTCTGCAGAGGTGTCTTACAACATCTAAATGGTATAAAAATGAGTTCAATTTGTCTATATTTTGGTATTACAGGGATATAATTGTGTTGCTGATACGTTGTGTGTCTACCAATCATGAGTAAACAGGGAATGAACAATCCTTTTAATGTTTCTGTCTGACCTTGTGATTGTGCTGAGCATCTTGCCCCTAAGCACACTAATCTTGATGGTGCTAATGTCTACAGATGCTTTTACTAATAATTGACTAAGTGCGTGTTAATGTTAGTAGTTTTGGAAAAATTATTAGTCAACTTTGAATGAATTATTTGTTATTATTTAAGAAAAGGCTTGCGAAGGTTACAGTGCGAGTTTCAATAAAAATGGTAACGTTAGTTAACAGTTTCCATGTCATAAAAGATACCTTTGAGGAAACTTGACACGTCTCATGTCTCTTGAGTCTTGACATAACATCATGTGTTTTCATCTATAAAGGTTGTGTCCTCTGACAGAAACTGCAGTTTGAGGAGGAGAGAGACTCTGACAGAGACTGCAGTTTGTGGAGGAGAGAGACTCTGAGATGAGACTGTTGGGAGTCATCCTTCTAGGTCTACTGGCAAAGACTCAGTCAGACAGCTCAGCATGCAGGCTGATAGGACAGACAGGTTATGTAGAGCTAGCTAAAGATGGGGACCTTCTAGTTGGAGGAATATTCACATTTGAGACAAGACGGAAAATAATAGACTATGGCTACAAGAAGCCACCAATTGAGTACTGCGAAAAGTATGTTTTCATCTTTTACCTATGTGTCAATAGATACAGTGATTTATGAATGTAACTGCATGTAATTAATGATGCTTGATCACTAGGAGGGAAGTTCTTTTTCAGTTTATTTGATTGTTCATATTAAATTATGAAATTGCTCTGACTTCCTTCTCCAGCAGGAATGACAGGGAGCTGAAGTTTGCCCGAACATTGATATTCACCGTGGAGGAGATCAACAGCAGCCCCCAGCTTCTTCCAGGAGTGACTCTGGGCTACAGGATCTACAAGGGCTGTGGGTCCAACCACCTGATGAGGGCTAGCTTGGAGGCAGTTAACGGGGCTGAGCAGGGCTGTGGCAGCGGCAGAGTACAGGCTTTGCTGGGACACTCCTCCTCTGGACCTAGTGGGGATATCAACAGAGCTATCGGTCCGCTACATGTACCACAGGTGAGATGGTTAAACCAGCCTGCCTGCTTTGAAATGTGTCTATAGAATCTCCACTAAATCATCTGTTACATTTACTATGACCTAATACAGTCCAAGCAAGATTTACAAAGTAAAACCACATCATTTCTAGTCACATTTTCACTGAATATTCTGTCTATTTGTAGGTGTTCTATAGCATGTTTAATATGTTTCTTTTCCCTGTTAACAGATCAGTCACCTTGCCACTTGCGCTTGTCTAAGTGACAAGAAACAATATCCTTCTTTCTTCAGAACAGTGCCCAGTGATCAGTTCCAAGTCATAGCCCTCGTGCAACTCATGAAGCATTTTGGCTGGAACTGGGTGGGAATTGTTTATACAGCTGGGTCATACTCCCTAGAAGGAACTGCTGAATTCATAAAGGAAGCAAAGAAAGAGGGAATCTGTGTTGAGTACACACAATATTTCCTCAAAAAGTACACAACTACTGAACATGATGGAATTGTAGAAATAATAAAGCGATCCACCTCCAGGGTGATCCTCTTGTTTTGTCAGAAGAGCTATGTTGATATTATTGTACAGATCATGGTAAGCCGGAATGTTACTGGGAAACAGTGGATTGGCAGTGAATCATGGATCACAACAGCAAGCTTGGCATCGGAGAGCAGGAGTATCTTACAAGGGGCGATGGGCTTTGCCATTCCTGAGTCTGACATCCCTGGGCTGAATGAGTTCCTGCTGAGTCTGAAGCCGTCAGACGCACCTCAGAGTTCTCACATCAGGGCTTTCTGGGAGGACGTGTTTCACTGCAGCTTCTCCAACGCCTCCAAGCTGTGTACCGGCTCAGAGGACCTGAGGACAGTCGTCAACGATTACACAGACACAACGGAGACCAGGACTGTCAACAATGTTTACATGGCTGTTTACGCAGTAGCACACGCCCTCCATAACCTACTGCAGTGTGAGAACGGGTTAAATCCCACCACAGGGAGGAGCTGTATCAACAAGACCGAGGTCATGCCTCAACAGGTGAAAATATGGAGGAGCTGAGAAATTAACCCAATTTTTGTTCATTTCCGTTCATATCTTTAGGTGACATTCAGCTCCAATGAATTGTTTGTCTTCATGCAGGTGCTGGAGCAGCTAAGGTTGGTGAACTTCACAACGCAGGCTGGGAATAAGGTGTCCTTTGATGCAAACGGAGACTCGGTGGCCCAGTATGACTTGGTTAACTGGCAGATAGGAGAAGATGGCTCTGCTAACATTGTCAACATCGGCAGATACGACGGATCCAAACCAGATGGACAGAAATTTCATATAAAAGACCATTTAAAAATAGTGTGGGGTGGAAACCATGCTGAGGTAACAAAAATGTGATTGTAATGTCTGCATACAACAGTTGTGTGCATTGAATATTCAACTAAACAGTACTATTACAGGTAGAAAAACAGCATGGTCACAGGATATCATCTGATGAAAACTAAAACAAATGGAACAAAGATTTTCTATTTTTGCTGTATAGTTAGGGTTAGCTGACGCTAACCCTAATTGAAATGTTGTTTCTGGAAGGTTCCCAGATCGGTGTGCACAGAACCTTGTCCTCCTGGGACTCGGAAGGCCATCAACAAAAGGAAGCTGGTGTGCTGCTTTGACTGCTTCATCTGCCCAGAGGGAGCGATCAGCAACCAGACAGGTACCTGGCTGTTTCTAATGAAGATGACGTTCATTTACCGTCCCAAATCTCTGGGAATGTTGCTAAACTGATGATGTATTATTTTTATTTGACAATTCATTGGACAGATTCTTCAGACTGTTTCCTGTGCCCTCCAGAGTCCTGGCCGAATGAAAACCAAGACATGTGTGTTTTAAAACCCACTGAATTCCTCTCCTTTGAAGAAATTATGGGGACTCTGTTAACATCGTTTTCTTGCTTTGGTGTGTTTTTGTCAGTGCTTATGTCAATTATTTTCATTGTTAACAAAGAAACCCCCATTGTCAAAGCCAACAACTCTGAGCTCAGCTTCCTGCTCCTCTTCTCCCTGACTCTGTGTTTCCTGTGTTCTCTCACCTTCATTGGCCGGCCCTCTGAGTGGTCCTGTATGCTGCGCCACACGGCGTTTGGGATCACCTTTGTCCTCTGCATCTCTTGTGTTCTGGGGAAGACTATAGTGGTGCTGATGGCCTTCAGGGCCACACTTCCAGGAAGTGATGTCATGAAATGGTTTGGGCATCCACAGCAGAGACTCAGTGTCCTGGCTTTCACTCTCATCCAGGTCCTGATCTGTGTGCTGTGGTTAACAATCTCCCCTCCTTTCCCCTTTAAGAACATGGAACACTATAATGACAGGATCATTCTAGAATGTGCCTTAGGTTCTGCTGTGGGCTTCTGGGCTGTGCTGGGGTATATAGGACTCCTGGCTCTCTTGTGCTTTGTCCTGGCTTTCCTGGCCCGAAAGCTGCCTGATAACTTCAATGAAGCCAAGTTCATCACCTTCAGCATGTTGATATTCTGTGCTGTCTGGATCACCTTTATCCCAGCTTATGTCAGCTCTCCTGGGAAGTTCACTGTAGCTGTGGAGATCTTTGCCATCCTGGCCTCCAGTTTTGCTTTGTTGATATGCATATTTGTGCCTAAGTGCTTCATCATAGTTTTCAAGCCAGAACTAAATTCAAAGAGACATATGATGTTAAAACAATCTAAATGCCTTTAATGTATAGTTTTTGTAAATTAAGTGAACAATGCTTATGTTTGTTTTCTGACATTGAGTACATTCTGCTTTTTTCAACAATATTGAATAAGTAAAGGTATTGTTGTCTTGTCTTTGCTATAACGGTGTGACGGTCAGTTCCAACTCTGGGTTTATAAGTAGTAGACAACAAAGCTGACTGGAGAGAGAAGCAAGTCAAGAAAGAATGACGGCCATATTCCCTTTTTACCTCAGTTGTCCCGGGAGTTTTTATTTGTTTCTTTGAGGGTTTAGGTTGGTTTAGACTCTGGCAGTTCTATGCAGGGGCGTGTCCAGGAAGTGGCCAGGGGTGGCACTGGCCACCACTGAAAAGTGATTGGCCACCACTGGTGCCACCCCTACCATGCGATCGGCTATTTGCTGACAGTCTTGTCCATATGTATGAATACTGGCCAATGAAAAAAATCTAAAATATGAGGGGCAGGAGTTCAGGCTGAGCGGCATGTTCAACAACTACACTGGAGAAGCATGAGAGAACACGCTGATGACACTAAAGTCGATTTTTCCATATGTGTGCTGGGAGATATTCGTAAGGATATAAACATTCAGAAACTAAACATGAGCTAGAAATTTGTATGACGTTATTCAACACCATGCAGCCCCTTTACTTACTGTGTATGGAATACAGTTCGTATTCCAAAAATAGCCTGATGTAAAGTTTCTACAGACTGTAGCTTGCTTTGCTAAATAGCATGCTAGCTAGCAAGCATTCACGATATCTGAGACATTTTATTTATAAGATGTTAAATACCCATTTGTCTAAGTGTTTCACATGATAATTGGTTTGTAGAGTAGTTACCATAAGTAACGCAATGCATTGTATTGTTATTCTGCCAAGCTTACTATATTAAGTGGAAATCATGATCCTGGCTTACTTCAGTCATAAGATGACCGAGGTGAAGTTAGTTTCATATTCGACATTTGACATTCGTCTCACATTCGGAAGACGCTACTCTGCAGCGTCGCGTTAGGGACCGGGTAAAAACTAACCATACAATTTTGAAAAATGATGACTTATAATATTTTTATGAATATAAAACCTAAAACGGACACCAGAGTATTCTTACAATGTCTGGTGTACTTCCTCAGCCTTTACTTTTTCAATTAAGTTTCAAACAAAATTATAGAAAATCACTAATCTCTGAAAATAGCTTAATCCTCACAAATCTTAATAACTTTTTCAAAATTGTGTAAAAAAATCTCAAATATACACCAGATTATTCTAATAATGTCTGGCCTACTTCCACATACAATACAAAAGAAAAAATCATTGGAATTCTACATACGGCTGACGTGAGGTGAACATAATATTATTGAACAATGTGAACTTTCTGAAGAACAAAGAAATGACTGACTGACACAGGCAGCAATGAGCCCCCAACAGTACCTGATGCAGTGTCTGCTCATCAAGGTATGTCCTCTGAACATCAGTAAGATTGAATAAGTACGTAATACAGTAAAGGTATGATATCAGTTATATAGTTTTTGTTGTTGTTATTACTCTAGGAATCTATAAATAATCGCAAAACTGGATTTAAAATTGATGGTTACTATTTACTAGTATGATTAGGCTTCTAATATTATCTTTAAAATAGCTAGCTTATAGAGCTACTATTACCAACAAACTAAACTAACCGCTGTAAAGTTGAGCTAGATAGAGCTAGAGGCCAGGTAGAGATACATAAGCTAACGTAATGTTGTCAACTGACGCTGTACACAACTACTAGTATGATAATATTAGCAAAAGTTAATCATACTAGAAAGTAATCATTGAAAATCCAGTGTTGCGAATATGATCTCACATCTAACATAGCGTTAGCTCTAGCTAGACCATGACAACAGATTACTAGCCAGCTACACTCCGACACTACGTATTTAGCTTCACTAGTGACCGGCAGCTGAGGTAGGATTGGTCAAAGATGTTTTGGGGTGTGGCTTTCGTGATAGGTCAATTCACTATGCACGCATCACTTCCGCATATTGCATAAGCCAAGTTAACTACTTCTGGTAGCTAGCAGTTACGTTAGTTCTCAAACTCAAAATGCCGGTTTTACAAGTTTGGGTTGCATTCCCAAAATGACAATCAACGATGTACATAGGATTCTATGTGGCTGACCTTCAAGCAAGAGGGGAAAAGGGTTCAAATTGTACGTTTCAAGCTACATCCACAATTACGAAGGTAAGTTTTATCTAACTCACACAGTAAAAGTAGCTAGTTCTAGCTAGGCTAGCTTGACCTATCTAGGATTTGAGCAGTAACGTTAGCTAGGCTAGCTAGCTAACAATATTTAGTGAACGGATGTGTTAAAAATATTTGAGCTATGCAAGTGGGCAGCAAAGGGGAAAAGGTCGGGAATGGCTGAGCTAGATTGTTAAATTAGCCGGCCAATTACCAATAGATTCGAATCTAGTATATTTACCTCTAGCTAAATGCAGGGCGCACAGGGCCTTCTGTTCCTGAACTTCTGCTACTCAAATTGGCTATTTCCTGCCCGGCATCGGCGGGATCAGTGGTGTTGCTCTTTTCTTCAGGAATCCCTCATGTCTGAAAATTCAGCTGTCACATCCAGTTGAGTGGCACTGGGAGCTTGGGAATTGCACCCGCCCTAATGGTGGAACGAAATTGCGGTGTCTGGACTTGAATGGTAGAGGACAGTTTGGTGTTGCCATGAACCGACCGCCTGGTGGGGCTGTGCACTTCTTACGCCAACTCCAGACAAACAAGTGTGACGATGAAAAAAAAAAAAAGAGAATTTTAAATGAAACTTCTGGAGCATTCTGATTCAAACACAAACACAGCGTTGTCACATGGCCGTACCAACGCTGGAATCTCAATATTGTTAGGCCCTACTTTTAAAATGTGCATCTACTAACTGAAAGAATGCCTAAAAAAAGGTATAGCCTAAACTTGACAGTTTTGTGGGGGAAACTGGCTTACATAACTAGTTTTCTAGAAATACGGTTTGCCGAATTTCCAATTGTCAAGCAATTAATCGAGACAAGTTCGTTCATCAAAACATCTAGATACTAATACCTAGCTAGCTCCAGGATGAGAGACCCAGTTGGCTCTGGGTAAGAATCAGAATCGCCAAGTAAGTGGTCACAAACAAGGAATGTACTTTGGGGGCAGGTGCATACAGTGAACATTTAAACATAATGAACAAAATAAAAATGTAAGAGGATGTACCATTGATAGGATAGTAGTTGCCTAAAGAAGGGTCCTATACAGTATGTGTTTATTGTGTTTATTCTTACATTACGTTTTGTTAAGAGGGAGTTCTCCTTAGTTTTACTCATGATGCAACCCAAAATTCATCCCATGAGTGAGTTCCCTAAAAGATTTGGCCATACAGCAATTCTGACACTAACATTCATTCATCTGGATATGTGGAGTCAGGTGGCTGAGCGGTTAGGGAATCGGGTTAGTAATCTGAAGGTTGCCAGTTCGATTCCTGGCCGTGTCAAATTACGTTGTGTCCTTGGGCAAGGCACTTCACCCTACTTGCCTCGGGGAGAATGTCCCTGTACTTACTGTAGGTCGCTCTGGATAAGAGTGTCTGCTAAATGACTAAATGTCTGCTAAATGACTAAATATGTAGTTATAGTGCAGTTTGGAGATGGTTGTGTATCACTGTACTCCCCGAGAGACTGCACTGATGTAATATCTGACAGACTGGGAGGGCATGGAGAAACAAAAAACATGTTATTAGTAGAAAAACTCATCGATTCACATTGCTCAGCATCTATAAAGGTTGTGTCCTCTGACAGAAACTGCAGTTTGAGGAGGAGAGAGACTCTGAGATGAGACTGTTGGGAGTCATCCTTCTAGGTCTACTGGCAAAGACTCAGTCAGACAGCTCAGCATGCAGGCTGATAGGACAGACAGGTTATGTAGAGCTAGCTAAAGATGGGGACCTTCTAGTGGGGGGTATTTTTTCACTTGTGAAAAGAAGAATTTTGGTAGACTATGGCTACGTGAAAGTGCCTTTTGAGTATTGCAAAGAGTAAGTATCACAATCTGTGTCAATGCCTGTTACTCTTTTGTTTTGTATTGAATGTCATTTTTTTTACTTAAGGAAGCAAATAACATTTTATTTTAGATACCTTTCCCAACTTAACAAGTTAGTCTCTGTTTCAGCTTTTTACAAGTAGGTTTTTACTGTCCCCATTGTTATGTATGCATATCTGTCAAACCCCTGACAACCAGACTTTACAGACCAGTTCATCTTTAAATAGTATTAACCAGCCACTAATTTCCATAACTGCCAATGTTTTTCTCCAGGAGGAATGACAGGGAGCTGAAGTTTGCCCGAACGTTGATATTCACCGTGGAGGAGATCAACAGCAGCCCCCAGCTTCTTCCAGGAGTGACTCTGGGCTACAGGATCTACAAGGGCTGTGGGTCCAACCACCTGATGAGGGCTAGCTTGGAGGCAGTTAACGGGGCTGAGCAGGGCTGTGGCAGCAGCAGAGTGCAGGTCCTGCTGGGACACTCCTCCTCTGGACCTAGTGGGGATATCAACAGAGCTATCGGTCCGCTACATGTACCACAGGTGAGATGGTTAAACCAGCCTGTTTCAAAATAACCTCTAACAGTATATTTTACTGGATCTAATTCTCCTATAATGACTGCTCCACTGTGTTCTATACCACAGAGTTGATACAATGTTCATCACTCTATAATCTGCTGTATTGAATGTCTAATAGGAACGTACAGCCTTTGAGATTGGGCTGATGTAATACCTGACAGACAGGCGTGACATGAAAAAAAAAATACAATGCTATTTGTAGTAGGCAACAATAGAGCATCAATACATCAGAAGTATTTTCACAGAATATATTTTTATAAGAACAACAGCATATTTAATGTTTTACATGTTTTTTTCTGTTAACATATTACACAGACCACATAATTTCTAGTTACATTTTCACTGAATATTCTGTCTATTTGTAGGTGTTCTATAGCATGTTTAATATGTTTCTTTTCCCTGTTAACAGATCAGTCACCTTGCCACTTGCGCTTGTCTAAGTGACAAGAAACAATATCCGTCTTTCTTCAGAACAGTGCCCAGTGATCAGTTCCAAGTCATAGCCCTCGTGCAACTCATGAAGCATTTTGGCTGGAACTGGGTGGGAATTGTTTATACACCTGGGTCATACTCCCTAGAAGGAACTGCTGAATTCATAAAGGAAGCAAAGAAAGAGGGAATCTGTGTTGAGTACACAGAATTGTTCAAGAAAGTATATACTATTGAGTTTAACAAAATAGTAGAGACGATCACACAATCTACCTCCAGGGTGGTGCTGCTGTTTATGTCCCTTTCATACACACAGGAATTTCTAAAGAGGGTAGAAAGCAGGAATGTTACTGGGAAACAGTGGATTGGCAGTGAATCATGGATCACAACAGCAAGCTTGGCATCGGAGAGCCGGAGTATTTTACAAGGGGCGATGGGCTTTGCCATTCCTGAGTCTGACATCCCTGGGCTGAATGAGTTCCTGCTGAGTCTGAAGCCGTCAGACGCACCTCAGAGTTCTCACATCAGGGCTTTCTGGGAGGACGTGTTTCACTGCAGCTTCTCCAACGCCTCCAAGCTGTGTACCGGCTCAGAGGACCTGAGGACAGTCGTCAACGATTACACAGACTCAACGGAGACCAGGACTGTCAACAATGTTTACATGGCTGTTTACGCAGTAGCACACGCCCTCCATAACCTACTGCAGTGTGAGAACGGGTTAAATCCCACCACAGGGAGGAGCTGTATCAACAAGACCGAGGTCATGCCTCAACAGGTGAAAATATGGAGGAGCTGAGAAATTGACCCAATTTTTGTTCATTTCCGTTCATATCTTTAGGTGACATTCAGCTCCAATGAATTGTTTGTCTTCATGCAGGTGCTGGAGCAGCTAAGGTTGGTGAACTTCACAACGCAGGCTGGGAATAAGGTGTCCTTTGATGCAAACGGAGACTCGGTGGCCCAGTATGACTTGGTTAACTGGCAGATAGGAGAAGATGGCTCTGCTAACATTGTCAACATCGGCAGATACGATGGATCCAAACCAGATGGACAGAAATTTCATATAAAAGACAATTTAAAAATAGTGTGGGGTGGAAACCATTCTGAGGTAACAAAAATGTGATTGTAATGTCTGCATACAACAGTTGTGGCAGTTGTGTGCATTGAATATTCAACTAAACAGTACTATTACAGGTAGAAAAACAGCATGGTCACAGGATATCATCTGATGAAAACTAAAACAAATGGAACAAAGATTTTCTATTTTTGCTGTATAGTTAGGGTTAGCTGACACTAACCATAATTGAAATGTTGTTTCTGGAAGGTTCCCAGATCGGTGTGCACAGAGCCTTGTCCTCCTGGGACTCGGAAGGCCATCAACAAAAGGAAGCCAGTGTGCTGCTTTGACTGCCTCATCTGCCCAGAGGGAGCGATCAGCAACCAGACAGGTACCTGGCTGTTTCTAATGAAGATGACGTTCATTTACCGTCCCAAATCTCTGGGAATGTTCCTAAACTGATGATGTATTCTTTTTATTTGACAATTAATTGGACAGATTCTTCAAACTGTTTCCTGTGCCCTCCAGAGTCCTGGCCGAATGAAAACCAAGACATGTGTGTTTTAAAACCCACTGAATTCCTCTCCTTTGAAGAAATTATGGGGACTCTGTTAACATTGTTTTCTTGCTTTGGTGTGTTTTTGTCAGTGCTTATGTCAATTATTTTTGTGGTTCACAAACACACTCCAATAGTCAGGGCCAACAACTCAGAGCTCAGCTTCCTGCTCCTCTTCTCCCTGACTCTGTGTTTCCTGTGTTCTCTCACCTTCATCGGCCGGCCCTCTGAGTGGTCCTGTATGCTGCGCCACACGGCGTTTGGGATCACCTTTGTCCTCTGCATCTCTTGTGTTATGGGGAAGACTATAGTGGTGCTGATGGCCTTCAGGGCCACACTTCCAGGAAGTGATGTCATGAAATGGTTTGGGCCTTTGCAGCAGAGACTCAGCGTCCTGGCTTTCACTCTCATCCAGGTCCTGATCTGTGTGCTGTGGTTAACAATCTCTCCTCCTTTCCCCTTTAAGAACATGGCATACTATAATGACAGGATCATTCTAGAATGTGCCTTAGGTTCTGCTGTGGGCTTCTGGGCTGTGCTGGGGTATATAGGACTCCTGGCTCTCTTGTGCTTTGTCCTGGCTTTTCTGGGTCGAAAGCTGCCTGATAATTTTAACGAAGCCAAATTAATTACCTTCAGCATGTTGATATTCTGTGCTGTCTGGATCACCTTTATCCCAGCTTATGTCAGCTCTCCTGGGAAGTTCACTGTAGCTGTGGAGATATTTGCCATCCTGGCCTCCAGTTTTGCTTTACTTTTCTGTATATTTGGTCCTAAGTGTTTCATCATATTACTGAGGCCCAATAAAAATACTAAGAAGCATATCATGGGGAAGACCTCCAAAGACATCCAATATTAGCCAATATGAGTCAATTTGACACTTGCAAATAATCCCTCAATTTCAAATTGTGACTAAGTTACAGCAAACAGTCAGATTTGTGCCATCCTGGCTTCCAGTTTTGCTTTGTTGATATGCATATTTGTGCCTAAGTGCTTCATCATAGTTTTCAAGCCAGAACTAAATTCAAAGAAACATTTGATGACAAAGATGCCATCTAAACATATTTAATTCATGAAAGGCTGGTTTAAAGACTAGGTGACCTGCCAATACTGTTATAGTGAAACTGATACTAATGTGAATTTACTGATGTCAGTTAGCCTGAACCACAAATCCTCATCTGTCACAAACCACAAGATCCAATATTAACCAAATATTTATTCTTCTTCTGCTCAATTGATCTTGGTTCTACATATTTAATAAACATTAGTCAGTTTCCGTGACTCGTATTTCTTGTAACTATTTTTAGCTCCTTGGCTTTGAGGTGGTGTAATCAACTTGCCTTACAACTCAGCTCTCTTTTCGAATGCAAATAGAGCGAATGCATCGCTGCCCCGATTCTCCGTCCAACCTCCCACTCCATTCTCCCCTCACGAACAAGACTCCCACTCCATTCTCCCCTCACGAACAAGACTCCCACTCCATTCTCCCCTCACGAACAAGACTCCCACTCCATTCTCCCCTCACGAACAAGACTCCCACTCCATTCTCCCCTCACGAACAAGACTCCCACTCCATTCTCCCCTCACGAACAAGACTCCCACTCCATTCTCCCCTCACGAACAAGACTCCCACTCCGTTCTCCCCTCACGAACAAGACTCCCACTCCGCTCTCCCCTCACGAACAAGACTCCCACTCCGTTCTCCCCTCACGAACAAGACTCCCACTCCATTCTCCCCTCACGAACAAGACTCCCACTCCATTCTCCCCTCACGAACAAGACTCCCACTCCATTCTCCCCTCACGAACAAGACTCCCACTCCATTCTCCCCTCACGAACAAGACTCCCACTCCATTCTCCCCTCACGAACAAGACTCCCACTCCATTCTCCCCTCACGAACAAGACTCCCACTCCATTCTCCCCTCACGAACAAGACTCCCACTCCATTCTCCCCTCACGAACAAGACTCCCACTCCATTCTCCCCTCACGAACAAGACTCCCACTCCATTCTCCCCTCACGAACAAGACTCCCACTCCGTTCTCCCCTCACGAACAAGACTCCCACTCCGTTCTCCCCTCACGAACAAGACTCCCACTCCATTCTCCCCTCACGAACAAGACTCCCACTCCATTCTCCCCTCACGAACAAGACTCCCACTCCGTTCTCCCCTCACGAACAAGACTCCCACTCCATTCTCCCCTCACGAACAAGACTCCCACTCCATTCTCCCCTCACGAACAAGACTCCCACTCCATTCTCCCCTCACGAACAAGACTCCCACTCCATTCTCCCCTCACGAACAAGACTCCCGCTCCATTCTCCCCTCACGAACAAGACTCCCACTCCATTCTCCCCTCACGAACAAGACTCCAAGGTACTTGAACTCCTTGACTGAGAAGAACTCATTACCTGATGAAAAATAAATAAATTAAAAAAGATTTATATATAGGCCTACTGTTGGTAAATGATTATTACAATTCTTACTCATTTTAAAATGGCATTTTCCCTTTAATTCATCGTGACCGAAGCACCAATAGATACGCTTGGCACGCTGAGGAAAGACCAACTGACATTTCCACCTTAACTTGCCTGTATATCTCTGGCAATTTTTATGTTAGTGGTTACTTTTCCTTTTTATTTGTACCACTGAGAAGAGTTGTGCAATGTTGATTGTTTACTTTCTCATGTTGTTACATTTGTGATATGTGCATTTGGTATGTTAATAAAACATAATAAATCAATTAGAACTTGCATACGCCCTTACATTTGTTTATTTTATATGGTAAATTTCACATACATAAATGTAAAGTTTCTTTGTTTTGTATTTATTTAAGGACTATAAAAAGACACTCAAACTTATAGACACACAAGAACACATCACTTACATTTAGTCATTTAGCAGATGCTTTTATCCAGAGCGACTTACAGTAAGTACAGGGACATTCCCCCCGAGGCAAGTAGGGTGAAGTGCCTTGCCCAAGGACACAACGTCATTTTGCACGGCCTGGGATCAAGCCAGCAACCTTCTGATTACTAGTCCGATTCCCTAACCGCTCAGCCACCTGACTCTCTTCCGCATATTGCATAACCCAAGTCCACTACTTCCGGTAGCGGGCAGTTATGGTTACTTACTACCACTTACGGTAGTAAGTGGGTCTGTGCTGGAAACGTCACACTGCCTACTTTAATTCGGAATAGTATATTATAAACTTGAACATGACGCCATAACAACCAATTATGAATTGATTTGCTTTAATCACTGAAGCAGTTTAACCTTGACCCTCTACTAGTACTACTGTACTGTAGTACAGTATGCTATGCTTTAATTATTGATATGTCCCTCCTTGTTGATTTGAATACTCTGAATATATCCACTGCATATTGCAATCTGTTTCTCCTTGATCTGGAGGTATTACTCCAAAAAGAATCACTTACACTGACTGGTACAGTGTGCTGCGTATACAGCAGTTTACAGTAGTAGGCCTACCCTGACCTGGTACAGTGTGCTGCGTATACAGCAGTTTACAGTAGTAGGCCTACCCTGACCTGGTACAGTGTGCTGCGTATACAGCAGTTTACAGTAGTAGGCCTACCCTGACCTGGTACAGTGTGCTGCGTATACAGCAGTTTACAGTAGTAGGCCTACCCTGACCTGGTACAGTCTGTTATACCCGTTATACAAAGGCCTACCCTGACCTGGTACAGTCTGTTATACCCGTTATACAAAGGCCTACCCTGACCTGGTACAGTGTGCTGCGTATACAGCAGTTTACAGTAGTAGGCCTACCCTGACCTGGTACAGTCTGCTGCGTATACAGCAGTTTACAGTAGTAGGCCTACCCTGACCTGGTACAGTGTGCTGCGTATACAGCAGTTTACAGTAGTAGGCCTACCCTGACCTGGTACAGTCTGCTGCGTATACAGCAGTTTACAGTAGTAGGCCTACCCTGACCTGGTACAGTCTGCTGCGTATACAGCAGTTTACAGTAGTAGGCCTACCCTGACCTGGTACAGTGTGCTGCGTATACAGCAGTTTACAGTAGTAGGCCTACCCTGACCTGGTACAGTCTGCTGCGTATACAGCAGTTTACAGTAGTAGGCCTACCCTGACCTGGTACAGTCTGCTGCGTATACAGCAGTTTACAGTAGTAGGCCTACCCTGACCTGGTACAGTCTGCTGCGTATACAGCAGTTTACAGTAGTAGGCCTACCCTGACCTGGTACAGTGTGCTGCGTATACAGCAGTTTACAGTAGTAGGCCTACCCTGACCTGGTACAGTGTGCTGCGTATACAGCAGTTTACAGTAGTAGGCCTACCCTGACCTGGTACAGTCTGCTGCGTATACAGCAGTTTACAGTAGTAGGCCTACCCTGACCTGGTACAGTGTGCTGCGTATACAGCAGTTTACAGTAGTAGGCCTACCCTGACCTGGTACAGTCTGCTGCGTATACAGCAGTTTACAGTAGTAGGCCTACCCTGACCTGGTACAGTCTGTTATACCCGTTATACAAATCGGATTTTTTTTTTTACACAAAATAAATTCAGATTTCAATTTTAAAGAGGTGAATTCAAAACCAACAAATTCCGTGGGGTCTAAATATCACTATTAAGTAGGCTATTCAATGCCTTTAAAATTAAAAACTTTATGTCACTGATTTGCTTCCATCCTGTTTCTTTTGGAAATACGTCAAAATATGGAAGTTTCTCCCAAAATGCAGTTTCATCTCAACTTTAACCAATCGTAATCAGGCATTGAGATCTGCGTTAACATGCTAACATTAACAGAACAAAAATTAGAACTTTTTTTTTATTATACTACAGTTAATCTGGTTTATAAAAATATATATTTTACAAAAAAGAACATGCAATATTCATATTATATGAGATATTGGTAGTTTTGATTACACCACCTCAAAGCCAAAGAGCTAATAATAATAATTACAAGAAATACGAGTCACGGAAACTAACTCCAAACACAAAATGTTTATTAAATATGTAGAACCAAGATCAGCAGAAGAAGAATAAACATTTGTTTAATATTGTAACTTGTGGTTTGTGACAGATGAGGAATTGTGGTTTAGGCTAACTGACATCAGTAAATTCACATTAGTATCAGTTCACTATAACAGTGTTGGCAGGTCATCTAGTCTTTAAACCAGCCTTTCATGAATTAAATATGTTTAGATGGCATCTTTGTCATCAAATGTTTCTTTGAATTTAGTTCTGGCTTGAAAACGATGATGAAGCACTTAGGCACAAATATGCAAATCAACAAAGCAAAACTGGAGGCCAGGATGGCAAAGATCTCCACAGCTACAGTGAACTTCCCAGGAGAACTGACATAAGCTGGGATAAAGGTGATCCAAACAGCACAGAATATCAACATGCTGAAGGTGATGAACTTGGCTTCATTGAAGTTATCAGGCAGCTTTCGGGCCAGGAAAGCCAGGACAAAGCACAAGAGAGCCAGGAGTCCTATATACCCCAGCACAGCCCAGAAGCCCACAGCAGAACCTAAGGCACATTCTAGAATGATCCTGTCATTATAGTGTTCCATGTTCTTAAAGGGGAAAGGAGGAGAGATTGTTAACCACAGCACACAGATCAGGACCTGGATGAGAGTGAAAGCCAGGACACTGAGTCTCTGCTGTAAAGGCCCAAACCATTTCATGACATCACTTCCTGGAATTGTGGCCCTGAAGGCCGTCAGCACCACTATAGTCTTCCCCAGAACACAAGAGATGCAGAGGACAAAGGTGATCCCAAACGCCGTGTGGCGCAGCATACAGGACCACTCAGAGGGCCGGCCAATGAAGGTGAGAGAACACAGGAAACACAGAGTCAGGGAGAAGAGGAGCAGGAAGCTGAGCTCTGAGTTGTTGGCCCTGACAATGGGGGTTTCTTTGTTAACAATGAAAATAATTGACATAAGCACTGACAAAAACACACCGAAGCAAGAAAACGATGTTAACAGAGTCCCCATAATTTCTTCAAAGGAGAGGAATTCAGTGGGTTTTAAAACACACATGTCTTGGTTTTCATTCGGCCAGGACTCTGGAGGGCACAGGAAACAGTTTGAAGAATCTGTCCAATTAATTGTCAAATAAAAAGAATACATCATCAGTTTAGCAACATTCCCAGAGATTTGGGACGGTAAATGAACGTCATCTTCATTAGAAACAGCCAGGTACCTGTCTGGTTGCTGATCGCTCCCTCTGGGCAGATGAGGCAGTCAAAGCAGCACACCGGCTTCCTTTTGTTGATGGCCTTCCGAGTCCCAGGAGGACAAGGCTCTCTGCACACCGATCTGGGAACCTTCCAGAAACAACATTTCAATTAGGGTTAGTGTCAGCTAACCCTAACTATACAGCAAAAATAGAAAATCTTTGTTCCATTTGTTTTAGTTTTCATCAGATGATATCCTGTGACCATGCTGTTTTTCTACCTGTAATAGTACTGTTTAGTTGAATATTCAATGCACACAACTGTTGTATGCAGACATTACAATCACATTTTTGTTACCTCAGCATGGTTTCCACCCCACACTATTTTTAAATTGTCTTTTATATGAAATTTCTGTCCATCTGGTTTGGATCCGTCGTATCTGCCGATGTTGACAATGTTAGCAGAGCCATCTTCTCCTATCTGCCAGTTAACCAAGTCATACTGGGCCACCGAGTCTCCGTTTGCATCAAAGGACACCTTATTCCCAGCCTGCGTTGTGAAGTTCACCAACCTTAGCTGCTCCAGCACCTGCATGAAGACAAACAATTCATTGGAGCTGAATGTCACCTAAAGATATGAACGGAAATGAACAAAAATTGGGTTAATTTCTCAGCTCCTCCATATTTTCACCTGTTGAGGCATGACCTCGGTCTTGTTGATACAGCTCCTCCCTGTGGTGGGATTTAACCCGTTCTCACACTGCAGTAGGTTATGGAGGGCGTGTGCTACTGCGTAAACAGCCATGTAAACATTGTTGACAGTCCTGGTCTTCGTTGTGTCTGTGTAATCGTTGACGACTGTCCTCAGGTCCTCTGAGCCGGTACACAGCTTGGAGGTGCTAAAGGGGGAGAAGCTGCAGTGAAACACGTCCTCCCAGAAAGCCCTGATGTGAGAACTCTGAGGTGCGTCTGACGGCTTCAGACTCAGCAGGAACTCATTCAGCCCAGGGATGTCAGACTCAGGAATGGCAAAGCCCATCGCCCCTTGTAAGATACTCCCGCTCTCCGATGCCAAGCTTGCTGTTGTGATCCATGATTCACTGCCAATCAACTGTTTCCCAGTAATATTCCTGCTTTCTGCCTTCTTTAGAAAAGACTGTGTGTATGAAAGGGACATAAACAGCAGCACCACCCTGGAGGTAGATTGTGTGATCGTCTCTACTATTTTGTTAAACTTTGTAGTATATACTTTCTGGAAAAATTCTGTGTACTCAACACAGATTCCCTCTTTCTTTGCTTCCTTTATGAATTCAACAGTTCCTTCAACAGAGTATGTCTCACTAGAATAAACAATTCCCACCCAACTCCAGCCAAAATGCTTCATGAGTTGCACGAGGGCTATGACTTGGAACTGATCACTGGGCACTGTTCTGAAGAAAGAAGGATATTGTTTCTTGTCACTTAGACAAGCGCAAGTAGCAAGGTGACTGATCTGTTAACAGAAAAAACATGTAAAACATTAAATATGCTGTTGTTCTTCTAAAAATATATTCGGTGAAAATATGTCTGATGTATTGATGCTCTATATTGTTGCCTACTACAAATAGCATAGTATTTTTGTTCATAAATAGCATTGTATTTTTTTTCATGTCACGCCTGTCTGTCAGGTATTACATCAGCCCAATCTCAAAGGCGGTACGTTCCTATTAGACATTCAATACAGAAGATTATAGTATGATGAACATTGTATCAACTCTGTGGTAGAGAACACTGTGGAGCAGTCATTATAGGAGAATTAGATCCAGTAAAATATACTGTTAGAGGCTGGTTTAACCATCTCACCTGTGGTACATGTAGCGGACCGATAGCTCTGTTGATATCCCCACTAGGTCCAGAGGAGGAGTGTCCCAGCAAAGCCTGTACTCTGCCGCTGCCACAGCCCTGCTCAGCCCCGTTAACTGCCTCCAAGCTAGCCCTCAACAGGTGGTTGGTGCCACAGCCCTTGTAGATCCTGTAGCCCAGAGTCACTCCTGGAAGAAGCTGGGGGCTGCTGTTGATCTCCTCCACGGTGAATATCAACGTTCGGGCAAACTTCAGCTCCCTGTCATTCCTGCTGGAGAAGGAAGTCAGAGCAATTTCATAATTTAATATGAACAATCAAATAAACTGAAAAAGAACTTCCCTCCTAGTGATCGAGCATCATTAATTACATGCAGTTACATTCATAAATCACTGTATCTATTGACACATAGGTAAAAGATGAAAACTTACTCTCTGCAGTACTCAATTGGTGGCTTCTTGTAGCCATAGTCTATTTTTTTCCGTCTTGTCTCAAATGTGAATATTCCTCCAACTAGAAGGTCCCCATCTTTAGCTAGCTCTACATAACCTGTCTGTCCTATCAGCCTGCATGCTGAGCTGTCTGACTGAGTCTTTGCCAGTAGACCTAGAAGGATGACTCCCAACAGTCTCATCTCAGAGTCTCTCTCCTCCTCAAACTGCAGTCTCTGTCAGTCTCTCTCCTCCTCAAACTGCAGTCTCTGTCAGAGTCTCTCTCCTCCTCAAACTGCAGTCTCTGTCAGAGTCTCTCTCCTCCTCAAACTGCAGTCTCTGTCAGAGTCTCTCTCCTCCTCAAACTGCAGTCTCTGTCAGAGGACACAACCTTTATAGATGCTGAGCAATGTGAATCGATGAGTTTTTCTACCAATAACATGTTTTTTGTTTCTCCATGCCCTCCTAGTCTGTCAGATATTACATCAGTGCAGTCTCTCAGGGAGTACAGTGATACACAACCATCTCCAAACAGCACTATTACTGTACATATTGACGTAGAAATTGGTAACACACTGCTGATATGCTGAAGATGGGTTACAGTTATGGAACTATCTGATTGAAAATGAATGTCTCAGTTAACACTTATTAGGGGCCAAGCAGCAAAGCTGCTAGGGCACCTATTGTTTTTGTTAGTTTTATTATTATTAGGGGCCAAGCAGCGAAGCTGCTGATTCTTCTGATTCTAGATGGAATACTAAGTTGAAATATAACACATTGTCCCGTGTCTGCCATTTTGGGTGTCGGCCATTTGGAATTTTGTTTGCCGTTGCTTCTATTTTCATGAACATGAAATCAAATCATCTTCAGAGCACAATCATCTTGATATGTCAAAATATGACTGAATTACAGCTGTTTGCAACGTTGTCAAATCTGACAACGCTTGCCACAGGAGAAACGGCTTACTTTTTCTATACAGTAACTGAACACAGCAATTCCTAGCACTGAGAATAGCTCACTGGGATAAGATGGGCTCCTTTGAAGTGCAAGGTCATAGGTTTGAATCCAGCCACAGTCATGATACTGTTTAGTCTAGCTGTCTAGCAGTATAATCATAATGGTAACGATAGTGCTTCATTCTCAGGGGATTTATACTCAAGAAGAGCTTTGTGGCATACCAAGTCGTAAAATATAACACTTTCCCACGTTGGCCATTTTGGGCGTCGGCCCTTTTGAATGTTGATATATTTACTGAAAAGAAACCTGCGTTAATGGCACAATTTTTTTTTTGTCGTGTTAAAGTGACAGCCCGAATATCTATATATATATTTTTTTTTTTGGGGGAAAAAAAACCCCGGGAAAATCGTGAATCGATTTTTAATCGAATCGTTACCCCAAGAATTTATTTGAATCGAATCGTGAGGTACCAAAAGATTCCAACCCCTACTATCAATGGTACAACCTCTTACCCAGAGCCAACTGGGTCTCATCCTGGATCTAGCTATGTATTTGTAGCTAGATGTTGTGATGAACGAACTTGTCTCGATTAAATACGCCAAACCGTATTTCCAGCAAACTAGTTTTGTTAGCCAGTTTCCCCCTCAAATGTCAAGCTTGGGCTATTTACGTTTTTTAGGCATTCTTTCAGTTAGAGTAAGCGGCCTCATTATCGTCCATTCTAACTCGCCAACATTCCAGACCCCATTATCGTCCACAACCATTTCTTCCGTTAATTTATTAACGAGTTGCTTGTATTTTTATTTACGTTCCGTTGCACGGTTTAGTCTGAAATTCAGTTTTTGTGGCAAAAAGTTCCTTGTGTCAACGAAGGGAACTCAGTGCTAGCCTACGTCACAACGTCAGCACACGTTAGCAACGACGCATGAATACAACGTGCATTGCTGTTGCACAGCAAGTATCGTATCGTGCCATGGTGTACTAGCAGCATTATACATTTAAGCAATTCAAGACTTGCATGTACAGTAAGTAATGTCACATTAAATAATGTATTTAAACTTGCTCAAGCTTGTGTGGTGCGTCGCTGTCTTCAATGCCACAGCCTAAACTTTATGTCAAAAGAAACGTTTTTAATTTCCGGCGCATTCAAACAATCCCCTCAGTGTAGTTTGGCTAGCAACAGCAGCTAGGCTAGCTTGCTCGTAGCACAATTCAGCTTCTCCACGCAGGGCTCTAGACTGAGACCAAAAAGTCGCGTTTGGGGGGGCATATTTTCAGTTAGCAGATGCAGGGTTCAACGCTAATGTTTTCACCAAGGAGTACATGAGTACAAACAAAGAAATTCAGGAGCACAGTGGTTTTTTTATTGTATTCGTTTATTAAACATAACTTAACACAGGGGCGTCGTCAGACCCTTTTTACAGGGGCACGTGCCCAGTATAAATATGCTGTGTCCCAGTAAAATCTAAAGTTTGAGTTTTAACAATTTACTTTATTAGTCAGTGCATTAATTAAGGTTGATAATCCCGAAAAAAATAAACGTGATATCCCTGAGTTTGGGGCCTAATATAAAACTGTACTGGGGCCTGTGCCAACGCTAGCGTTTTCACGCTCCTCATTTACATAAAGTTGAGAAAATCCAACTTTCAACGCTCTGCTCCGCTCGCCTTCCCACAATGCCATACGCGAGCGTCAACGCCCGATTTCATAGAAAATTAATTGGAGGGGGGGGTGGGGGGGGTGGGCTCCCTCCACATCCACCACCAGATGCCACTGTAGAGCATAATGACATCGCGAATACGGATGTTTATCATCATTATTATTTTGTATTATTATTAAGAGGCCCCTGATTGGTCGAGGCCCTGGGCTTAAGCCCAGGTAAGCCCGTGCATTAAGGCACCACTGTTCATGTGTACTCTTGTGTGTGAATGTGTGTGTCAATCCAAAGCTGTCCTAAGGGATTCATACCAAGCATGGTTTCCAAAGAGTGCTCCTCCCTTTTCTGTTCAGACGCTGACAGACGTACCAAGGAGGAATAGGACTATAAGAACGAGAATTCACCTGGATCTTCCTCACAGAATGTTGAACAGACATGTGTCGAAAAGAATGGTGCTTCCTCTGCTCTTTGGCAGTTCTGTCCCTGAGTTCTGCCTCTGGCTCTGCCTCTGGCTGTGAAGTGCTGGGTAAGTTCAACATGCAGAGGTTGTTCAAGCCAGGAGACATAATGATCGGGGGCATTTTTCCTGTGTCCAACAAACAGGAGCAAAGCAACATCTCCTACATGGGAAAGCCTCCTGACGTCAGGTGTGTGGGGTGAGTCTGGTCTTATTCACATCAGCCTCCTGATGTCAGGTGTGTGGGGTGAGTCTGGTCTTATTCACGTCCAGATTGTCTTCTAGCCGTTTCCGTGTTTGATGTTCAGTTTATAGTTCTGTGTATGGATTCCTCAGTTCTCAGTAAAAAAACAACAACTTTTTAATGTGATTACTTTTATTTCTGATAATCATGGCTGTTCACTCGTAATTTTTATTTCTGTCAGTAAAAGTGAGTTTTCATATCTAAAATCTATGATCAACTTTTCAAACTATTTGTTTTTGAAGGTTCGATCTGCGTGCCTTCCGCTGGACCCAGGTAATGATCTTCGCGATTGAAGAAATCAACGAGGACAATCTCCTGCTGCCCAACATATCCCTGGGTTACAGGCAAGCTCATTTCACATCATTCATTATTGTATTCACTCAGCAGACCAAAAGCGATGCACAAGCAGGGATTACAGCCTGCAACCTCTTGATCTGCAGTCAAATGCTCTAACCACTATGCTCTACCCATGCCCCTAGATCTGCAGTCAAATGCTCTAACCACTATGCTCTACCCATGCCCCTTGATCTGCAGTCAAATGCTCTAACCACTATGCTCTACCCATGCCCCTTGATCTGCAGTCAAATGCTCTAACCACTATGCTCTACCCATGCCCCTTGATCTGCAGTCAAATGCTCTAACCACTATGCTCTACCCATGCCCCTTGATCTGCAGTCAAATGCTCTAACCACTATGCTCTACCCATGGCCCCGTACAGGATCCAGGACTCCTGTGCGTCTCCCACCAACGTCCTGCGCGCGGCTGTGACTCTGGTCAGCCGGTCAGAGGAGCCTGGTGCCCTGTGCCCTCCTGTGGCTGCTCTCATCGCAGAATCCGGTTCCTCCCAGTCGCTGGCTGTGGCCTCCACTCTGGGCCCCTTCAGGGTGCCCACGGTGAGAGGTGTCAGGTGTCGCTACGACAGGAACACAGCTGAGACAGAGGCACGTCTGCTGTCTCTGTCTCAGCTCAAGTCCCGTAGATGACTCTGTAAAATGATCGTTCTGTGTTCTGTGTTTGTCTTTCATGTATTTCTTTGTCCTTTCAGCAGGTCAGTTATTTCTCAAACTTGTATATCCAAGCACTAACATATTACTGGAATGTGTTCTGTGGCAAATGATCTTCCTATGTTGTTGTTTTGGATAAAGTCTGTTCAATTTATTAGGTCACACTTGATTTTGAGAAACCACTGTAGAACGAATGCAAATGCAACTCAGCTGGTTAAGATGAGAGTGAGGGTCACATGAAAGTAATCAACCATTTGTTGATTACTTTTGTTGATGTTTATTGAGTATATACTGAGCATGTGTAGATCATCCACAGATTTACTTTTCAAAGAAAGTGCTATCCTCTCTTGGCTCATCTCTCTCATCTCTCATCTCATGTCTCTCCTTGTCGTGATGGCAGGTCAGTTACTTCTCCACCTGCGCCTGTCTGAGTGACAGGGAAAAGTACCCCACGTTTTTCCGCACGATCCCCAGTGACTTCTACCAAGCCAAGGCTCTCGCTGCCCTGGTCCGCCGGTTCGGCTGGACCTGGATCGGCGCGCTCCAGTCGGACAACGACTACGGCCGGAGCGGCGTCCTGGCGTTCACAGAGGAGGTGCAGAAGCAAGGCGTGTGCATCGCGTTTGTGGGGACGGTGTTACGGACGTACACCAGGGCCAGGATCCTGGACGTGGTGGACACCATCAAGCAGTCCATGGTCAAAGTCATCCTGGCGTTCGTCCCGGAAGGCGACCTGTACCCCCTCATGCAGGAGGTGGTCCTGCAGAACATCACGGGGATCCAGTGGATCGCCAGCGAGGCCTGGATCACCGCTGCGCGGCCCTCCACCCCAGAGATCTACCGATCCTTCGGGGGGACGATCGGCTTTGTGGTGCGCAAGGTAGCCATTCCCAGGTTCGAACCCTTCCTCCGGGGCATCAGTCCATACACGGACCCCAGCGCCGGCTTCATCAGGGACTTCTGGGAGATTATGGCGGGGTGTCGGCCGCTGGCGCCAGGGCAGGTCCAGGGGGCCGGGGGCGGGGCCGGGGGCGTGAAGTGGTGCAGCGGAACGGAAACACTGGCGGGTTCCAGCAACGTGTTCTTCAACGTGACACAGATGAGGGTGGCGTACAACGTGTACAACGCCGTGTACGCCATCGCACACGCCCTCCATAACCTCATATTTTGCCAGACGTACGGGGAAAGCCTGGTGACGCCTTGTGTGAATGTGTCTCAGATTCAGCCCAAACAGGTGAGGACATCCACAAACAGAAGTGCTCTATTTACATGAATGATTCAGACAGTTAGAGATATAGTTGAGCTACACCACCTCATTTAAGTTAAAAATTATGATTACTTTTTTTATTTACTGTCATTTTCAGAAACACCACATGACTCGTGTGTGTTTCAACTCTGGCTGTGTAGGTCAGTGACCAGCTGCAGAAGGTGAGACTCACCAACCCGTTTGGGGAAGCCGTGTTTTTCGATAAGAACGGGAATCCGCCCCCCTCCTATGACATCATCAACTGGCAGCTGAGGGAGGGGCAGGTGGATCATGTGACCGTGGGTCACTTTGGCTCCGCCTCAGACGGGGGCTACAAGCTCAGCATCCAGGAAGAAGACATCGTCTGGGGAACAGGTGACATGGTACTGTGCATTTATTTTTGGTTTTGTTCATTTTTCTACTTTTGTATTAATTCAGCAAAAGTATTTTGATGGGTCAAGGAACGGTGTACAGTAACATCTCTGCTACCAGAAACAGTGTAAAGTAACATCTCAGCTACCAGACACAGTGTGAAGTAACATCTCAGCTACCAGACACAGTGTAAAGTAACATCTCAGCTACCAGACACAGTGTAAAATAACCACATCTCAGCTACCAGACACAGTGTAAAGTAACCACATCTCAGCTACCAGACACAGTGTAAAGTAACCACATCTCAGCTAACAGACACAGCTCAACAATTACAGTAACTCACATATAACTTCCTACTACCTGTCAAACAGATAACATTTTTTAACAGATTCCAGTTGTCCTTTAATAAAAATACCCTGTTCTTTCTAGATTCCAACAGCAGCATGTTCTGCCGTTTGCCCTCTGGGGACCAGGAAGGCTCAGGTGAAAGGCCGGCCTGTCTGCTGCTTTGACTGCATCCCCTGTCCTGAAGGAACCATAGCCAACTCCACAGGTACCAAGCATACACAGTACAGTATACATTACGGTGTTGCACTATACAGGTACTGCATATGTTAGTGTTACACTATACTATACAGGTACTGCATATGTTAGTGTTACACTATACAGTGAGAAACCTATCTGACTCTACTGTGTGAAAAACAAAATCATAGTATATAAAGGATTCATTTAGCGTGTTTATGTGTGCGTGTTACTTGTGTGTGTATGTGTGCGTGTTACTTGTGTGTGCGTGTTACTTGTGTGTGTATGTGTGCGTGTTACTTGTGTGTGTTACTCAGGTGCTGTAGACTGCGACCCCTGTCCTCGGGAGTACTGGTCCAATAAGATGAGGGACAACTGCATTCAGAAAACCATCGAGTTCCTGTCCTACAACGAACCAATGGGAATAGCTCTTACTGTGATATCCCTGCTAGGTGCTTGCCTGTCATTGGCCACAATGTCAGTTTACATCCACTATAGAGACACGCCTGTGATAAAGGCCAGTAACTTTGAGCTGAGCTCTCTGCTCCTGTTCTCGCTCTTCATGTGCTTCCTCTGCACTTTGCCCTTCCTGGGCAAGCCCACCACCCTCACCTGCATGCTGCGCCACACGGCTCTCGGGGTGACCTTTGCCCTCTGCATCTCCTGCATCCTGGGCAAGACCATAATCGTGGTGACTGCGTTCAGAGCCACCCTGCCCGGCAGCAACATGGCGGGGAAGTTCGGCCCCGCCCAGCAGAGGGTCATCGTATGTTCATGCACGTTCGTCCAGATATTCATCTGTGTGCTCTGGCTTAATCTCAACCCGCCTTTCGCTGACAAGGTTTTCCGATACAGCAATAAAAAGATTGTTCTGGAGTGTAATCCCGGTTCGGAGGTTGCGTTCTATGCTGTGTTGGGGTACATAGGCCTTCTGGCTGGAACTTGCTTGGTCCTGGCTTTCCTGGCCCGAAAGCTGCCTGATAACTTCAATGAAGCCAAGTTCATCACCTTCAGCATGTTGATATTCTGTGCTGTCTGGATCACCTTTATCCCAGCTTATGTCAGCTCTCCTGGGAAGGTGACCGTAGCGGTGGAGATCTTTGCCATCCTGTCTTCTGCATACGGGTTGTTGATTTGCATTTTTGTGCCAAAGTGTTACATTATTTTCATCAAACCAGAGCACAATACTAAGAAACATATGATGCGTAAAACTCTCTAAGGAAAGTGATTTAGAGCTCAAAATAGGTCATACACCCTCAGTCTGTATGGTTATGTAGGCTGATCTGTGACAGTGTTACGACTTCATGTTCCTGCTTTTGGTGTCAGTTTGCTTTTAGTCTTGTTCACAGCCATGATGTAATAAATCACTCATCATAACATCACTGTTTGGTTTTATTTAAAAATACATCTCTGCTTTTTAGGATAGACATTTATAGAAGCCTTGAAGGGAAAGTGAAAATCAAATTTTTAAGAGAAAGAAAAAGCGTGAATTATGTTAACAGTTGATATTATCCTATTGTCATTTTACAAGAAGTCAAGAATGCTCTCAGGTCAAACGGGTCAGTCATAATATTTATATATGACTGACCATATTTGAACAATATAATTTTTATTTATAAAGTTCAACAATCGAAACATCCTCTCTGCGTTTATTAATCACTCAAAAATCATTTAGTTATAAAGGGTTAAGAGATCCTGAATGTTCAGAGTCTGTTCCTGACTGCACAACCCAGGGTGTCACCAAACAGTAATTACAGACGATGACGAAAGCCAGGGGTATAAAACCGCTCTCCTCCCAGCGCCAGGTCACTTCCAACCAGACCGGTCTGGGAAGACCGAATATCTTCTGTTCCCAGTGTGCATCACAGGTACCACCTGCTAGGGGTCTACACCACAACACACCTGTGTGTGCATCACAGGTACCACCTGCCAGGATGCCTTCTGGTGCTGTGGTGTCTCCTGTTTGTCTCTGCCTCACCTCTTCCAGGCGGCACCACCCAGCCCTCGACCCCACCACCCTGCTCCACCCACGGGGCGTTCCAGCTGCCGGGCTTCCAAGCTGCTGGAGACTTGATGATCGGGGGGATTTTCCCCCTCCACTACCGGGTGGAGCTGCCCATCACAAACTACACCTCCGCGCCCCTAAAGGCCCAGTGCCACGGGTGAGACCATCTGGGCTGTTAGGATCAAGATCCTTTTGTGTTCTTTGTTTTTCTCTCGTGGTGGGAGTCGTCTTTCAGAAAGTCTTAATCCTGTGTGTGTGTTCATTCCCGAGCTCTGACAAGAGGCCTGTACAGTGAGATCATGTTTCTGTAGATTAGTGTCCACGTCTCTAACAACTGTTGCCCTGTTAGATCTGTGTGCCCAACAGACCGAGATGTGGAAATGCTGGGGTTCAAATACTATAGGAAGAGTGGTTCTGGTCCGGGTCCTATTGATAACATATTGTTGTTAGTGTGTGGAATGCTGTGGGAAAAGTGATGATGGTCTGGTCATATTGTTAATGTGTTGAAGCTGTCAGGCAGTGTGTTTTTATTTCCTGGAGGGAAGCTTATGCCGTGCACAGTCTCATGACCCTTCTTGATCTCAACTGTTTCACCAGGTGCTGGTTGCTCTGCTTACACCTTCATCCCTCTTAACGGTGTTTAAACATTCTGTTTAAAGTCAGTGAAAGAGATTTTACTGTCATATGCAGATAAAATGCTTGTCATTCTGGGCAATGAAATTCAACAGCCACATAGTAGGCATTCAAATACATAAAAGAAAAAAAGAAAATGTAGATTAAAAACAGTGGGCAAAGCAGCAATAATACTGAAAACAGCAAGGAATGTAGCTCCGCCAATAGGAAGTTCCAAAAGCACCATAGCAGCAAAATAATTGCTAAAATAATATTACAATAACACTGGTTATGTGTACTGGAGATATGTGTAAATACTATATTATTATATTTATATAGTACATTTTATAAATGTGAAGTGTTGGCGTGCTGATGGATATGTTCCTTGAGTGGATGAAGGTTGCTGGTTGAGAAGCCTGAAGACTTGAGGGGAGAAACTGAGTGTGATAGTCTGTGGCCAGATGCATTTAATCTCTGTTGGCTCATCTGTGTGTGTGTGTCTGTATCTGTGTCGGTATCTTTGTGTGTGTGTGTTGGTATCTTTGTGTGTGTCGGTATCTGTGTGTGTGTGTGCGCCTGCACGCAAGCAGGTTTGACCCCAGAGCGTTCCGCTGGGCTCAGTCCCTGAGGCTGGCCGTGGAGCAGATCAACCAGAACCAGGAGTTTCTGCCCAACCACACGCTGGGGTACAAGATCTTGGACTCGTGTGCCACGCCCATCACGGCCCTCAGGGCGGCTCTGTCTTCGCTGAACGGCCCAGGGCAGGAGAACAGTCCCCTGTGTACTGGTACCGGACGTCTGCTGGCGCTGGTCGGGGAGTCTGGTTCTTCACAGTCCATCGTCTTGTCCAGAACTCTGCAGCCGTTTAGAATCCCCATGGTGAGTTCTGGTTGGTGAACAACAGTTTGTAGATACTTCCTGTAAATGTTAGAGATTTTTAAATAAAATGTTTTGTTCCTGTAATTGTTAGACATTATCAGTTAGTATTTTGTGTTTAGTTCCTGGAGAATGTTCCTGCTCTTTAACGTTAACTCGTCACATTGTCACGTTTACTTGAGGAAGTGCTTAGAAGTATTATTAGTTTTGACAAAGAGACACTTTGAAGAGTTTGCCTTAGGAACAGGCGCTCTATTCATTTACCCGACATCTATGTGTTTCTGCCCTCCAGATAAGCTACTTCTCCACCTGCTCTTGCCTCAGCAACAGGAAGGAGTTCCCAACCTTCTTCCGTGTGGTTCCCAACGACGACTACCAGGTGAAGGCCCTGGCTCGCCTGCTGCAGCAGTTCGGCTGGCGGTGGATCGGCGTGGTCCTGGAGGACCACGACTATGGACGCTTTGCCCTGCAGGGCCTGCGGAGGGAGATCCAGGGTACTGACGTTTGCCTGGCCTACAGCGAGATGATCCCCAAGGACTACAGCCGCGAGCGGGTGCTGCAGATCCTGGAGGTGATGCGGACCTCCTCGGCACGTGTGGTGGTGGTGTTCTCGGGCGAGGGGGAGTTGTACCCCTTCCTACAGGAGTTTGAGAAGCAGAAGATCCCGGGGCTCCAGTGGGTGGCCAGCGAGGCGTGGGTCAGCGCCAAGGTTCTGGCGGAGGTCTTCCCCTTCCTGGATGGGACGGTGGGCTTTGCGGTCCGCGAGGGGAAGGTCCCAGGGCTCGGGGAGTTTGTGCGGAAGGTGAACCCCCAGACATACCCCTCCAACCCCCTGGTGAGGGAGCTCTGGGGAGAGCTGTATGGCTGTGACCCCTTCCATTCCCTGCCCCCCTCCACTGCCCCTCTGCCCCCCTCCACTGCCCCACTGCCCCTCTGCACAGGTAAGGAGGTTCTCCTGGAGGAGCAGTCTGCCTACATGGACTTTTCTGGGCCCAGAGTGTCGTATAACGTGTACAAGGCTGTGTACGCCATCGCCCACTCTCTCCACAACCTCCTCAGCTGCCAGCCTGGCGCAGGGCCCTTCCTCAACCAGTCATGTGCTCTCAGCAGCAACATTGACCCCTGGCAGGTATCTTTGAGAAAACTACACATATACAGTCAACGCTCTGCCGATGTGAAACAGTTCCTGGTCAAAAAAAAAACACAGGGAAAAACAGTTATGTAATCCAAGATTTCAGTTAAACCTGCCCTGTTTCCTTTTGTGCTCTTGTCATTGTGCCAGCTTCAGCACTATCTCCAGGAAGTGTCCTTTAATGCATCTGGAGAGGAGGTGAACTTTGACCTGAAAGGAGACTCCATCCCCTCCTACGACCTGATGAACTGGCAGATGAACCCTGATGGAAACCCCCGGTTCGTGAAGGTTGGCCTGTTTGACGGAACAAAGGATTCTGGGAAGGAGCTGGTGATCCAGGAGGAGGCGATAGTGTGGGCGGGGCATCAGAGCCAGGCAAGCTGCTGTCACTGTGTGTTTACCTGCATCAGATGCAAGCTGGTCACGTTCTGTACTGCCAGTTTGATATAAGTCTGAGCAAAAGTGTAGGTTTCTCTCTTTGGTGTTTCCTGACAGGATATCAAGTTTGTGGTTTGAACGTGAGTGAATAAGTCATTTATCACTCATTAAATCACTACTAAGAAAGAAAGTTTAATTACATTGTGTTTCCAAAGATACAAAAACTCATGTGTCACCTCAAATCACATAAACGACGTCTCATTAAGATTCTGCTTTAGCACAGCCCTCTAGTGGCTGAAACATTACTCTCCTGGCGAACCTTCAGGCACAGGAATCCTGTCCATGATTCTTTTATGGAGGTTAAAGCCTCTGTCCTATAGAAACGATGTCCATAGATTCCTCACACAGAGTGGTTGGTGTTGACCTGGTGTCTCTGTCCCAGGCAGTGGTGTCTGTGTGCAGCTCCAGCTGTGCTCCAGGATCCAGGAAGGCTGTCCGTCATGGGGAGCCTCTGTGCTGCTTTGACTGTGTACCATGTGACAGCGGCAAGATCAGTAATCAGACAGGTGAACCAGCGACACAGAGGGCAGGACTGATAGCTACTGTACAGTTTAGAGATGAATCAAGTCTTTTTCTGTTTTCCTGAATTTATGAAATTATTTTTGATTTCAGGAAGCATATTTTCTCTCTCATTTTCTCTTTTTTTCTCTTTCTCTTGCTCTCCCTTTATCTCCAACTCTCTCCAGATTCTATAGAGTGCACCGTTTGTCCTGAGGACTTCTGGTCGAACGACGATGGCACCATGTGCATCCCCAAGACAGTGGACTTCCTGTCCCACGACGCCATGGGCTTGTCCCTGACAGTGATCGCCGTAGTGGGAGCCTGTCTGACCATAGCTGTCCTGGGGGTCTTCCTCCACAACAGGAACACCCCCATCGTCCGCATCAACAACTCAGAGCTGAGTTTCTTCATCCTGATCTCCCTGACTCTCTGCTTCCTGTGTGCGCTGGTCTTTGTGGGGGAGCCCACTACCTGGTCCTGCATGCTGCGTCACACGGCCTTCAGCATCACCTTCTCCCTCTGCATCTCCTGCATCCTGGGCAAGACCCTGGTGGTCCTGGCTGCCTTCACCTCCACCAGGCCTGGGAACAACATCATGAGGTGGCTGGGGCCCAGGCAGCAGAGGGTCATCATCTTCAGCTGCACCCTGGTCCAGGTGATCATCTGTACAGCCTGGCTCACAGATGCCCCTCCCTTCCCCACCAGGAACTCCCAGTACCAAAGTGCCAAGATCATTCTAGCATGCAGCGTGGGCTCCAGCCTGGCGTTCTGGTGCGTTCTGGGATACATCAGCCTCCTGGCCTGCCTGTGCTTCATCTTGGCCTTCCTGGCCCGCAAGCTGCCCGGCAACTTCAACGAGGCCAAGTTCATCACCTTCAGCATGCTGATCTTCTGCGCCGTGTGGGTGTCGTTCATCCCGGCGTACGTCAGCTCTCCTGGGAAGTACGCCGACGCAGTGGAGACCTTTGCCATCCTGGCCTCCAGTTACGGCCTGCTCTTCTGCCTGTTCACTCCCAAGTGTTTCATCATCCTCCTGAGGCCTGAGCAGAACACCAAACAGCATCTCATGGGGAAGAAATAAAATAAACCTTTCCTGTTAGCTAGTTTAATAAGTCAACAAAAGGTAAACTATTTAAAGTTCTAATCATTTATTTGAAATGTAGGCTATTAGTAGATTTTATTTCAGATGTCATCTTTAAATATGAAGTATATTTACTGACTTCATTGTAAACTGCCACAAAGAAATAAAATATATTAGGGATTTTTGCTTCTCTATGCAGCATAAATGCTCCTAGTTCAGCATCCAGTTTAGGCTTTTCCATCTTCAACTTTGCCCCGTTTACACGGAGGAAAAACGCATATATTTTCATGCGGTTTGGCCTTTCATTTACACGAAAACGGAGGTTTTATCACGGAAAACGATCATTTCTAAAAACTCCGGCCAAAGTGGAGATTTCTGAAAACTTAGTTTTTGTGTTGGCGTGTGCATTAGGTTAAACGGAGTTTTAGGTTCTCAAACGTCACAGTATGCAACTAAAAATGCATCACGTCATGTGAGCGTCCTATGTTTGTAGTAATGTAATGGGGTCATTCATTTGTGAATCGCGTTACATTTGTGAATCAAGAAATACATTTGTGCAAAGCATTACATTTATTTGTGTATCATCCAAACAAATGAACCTCGCGCCATATTTACTATTGAAAGGGAAAGGAAGTCGATCGTGTTATTCGTAGTTGTTGATTTTGAGAATTCTGATTGGTTTGCATGGCTTTATCCTTCTCGTTACACTGCCACCTACAGGTTTGGCATAGTTATGATAGCGCTCGGGGGCGTATTTATGCGGGTTAATGTAAACAGAAACATTTTTGAAAATGATCTGTACAACGTTATTTTTGAAAACGGAGGGGCAGAAATATTCGTTTCTGTAAATACCCGGCTATGTGTGAACGTGGCCTTAACTTATTTTTCAGCAAATGAGGTGCGTGCACGTGCTGCTTCTGCCCTAGCACGGGCCCTTGCAGCTTCGCTAGCCGTTGATGAAGATCTTGAGCTAGCCTGAGACACTAACGTTGTCTCCGCTTTCTTCCATCGTGTAATTTCGGTTGAGTTCCAAAGATGTTAAATAACCAGCTGGTCACTTGCCTTTTCACTGTATTGTCCTCCTTAAAGTGTATGTTACCAGAATTAGAAAGACAGCCAAACTCCTATCACTGACTACCCGGGAGTCAGGAATTAGCCTTCTAGCTCCAGATGTATTCAGTTCGGCGAAATGATAAAGGACTAAGGAGTGAAACTGTAAAAAATAGAGAATACAATCAAAATGTGGGTTGTATATAAGCAAACAAAATACAATGACGTTGTATATCAGAAGATACTACTAAATTAACAATTTAAGTAGGAAACGTACTAGTACACCATACAAAAATGCTTCGTTAGCCGTTAAACTGGCAATATGGGCTGCTTATCGATAACAGTACAGAAAAGTGACTTAGAAAAAACACAATTGACGTATGATATACGTTTATATTTTAGGATGAACTTAAAATGAAACAATAGTAACAAGCAATGCTTACCCACGGCAAAACAACATAGCTTCGGAACTCGATCTGTATGTTACGTGAGGCGAACTTCCAACTGAAACTAAAAAGCTGCCTGGTAAATAAACCACTGGCCAGCAGGGGCACTAGAAACAAGCTCGGCTTACATTTAAAGTTAAGGCAGAACAGTGTACAAGGCGGTGTACGCTGTCGCCCACACCATCCACCGCCTCGTCTGTGAGGACCGCGCCAACGGCACCGCTCGATGTGACAAACACAGCTCTGTCCAGCCAGAACAGGTAGTCTACATGAACTTCATGACTATGATGCTATCTGAAACATTCATTCATTACATTGATTTAGGAGACTTGGATGGGCCTGTTGTTGCCAGAAATTCAGAACTGTTTCAAATTAATTTGAATGACTGATTGATTTCCCCCCCTCTGTCTCATCACAACCCACTCCTCTCTCATCTGTCATGGCTACTGTGTTCTACCGTAACCGAGCAACGCCGATCATCAGGGCCAACAACTCAGAGCTCAGCTTCCTGCTCCTCTTCAACCTGACTCTGTGTTTCCTGTGTTCTCTCACCTTCATTGGCCGGCCCTCTGAGTGGTCCTGTATGCTGCGCCACACGGCGTTTGGGATCACCTTTGTCCTCTGCATCTCTTGTGTTATGGGGAAGACTATAGTGGTGCTGATGGCCTTCAGGGCCACACTTCCAGGAAGTGATGTCATGAAATGGTTTGGGCCTCCACAGCAGAGGCTGACTGTTGTGTCTTTTACATTTATCCAAGCACTGATATGTACTATCTGGTTAGCTCTTAAACCCCCCTTCCCTATAAAAAATCTAACCACCTTTAAAGAGAAGATCATTCTGGAATGTGCCTTAGGTTCTGCTGTGGGCTTCTGGGCTGTGCTGGGGTATATAGGACTCCTGGCTCTCTTGTGCTTTGTCCTGGCTATTTTGGCTCGAAAGCTGCCAGATAACATGAAGCCAAGTTCATCACCTTCAGCATGTTGATATTCTGTGCTGTCTGGATCACCTTTATCCCAGCTTATGTCAGCTCTCCTGGGAAGGTGACCGTAGCGGTGGAGATCTTTGCCATCCTGTCTTCTGCATACGGGTTGTTGATTTGCATTTTTGTGCCAAAGTGTTACATTATTTTCATCAAACCAGAGCACAATACTAAGAAACATATGATGCGTAAAACTCTCTAAGGAAAGTGATTTAGAGCTCAAAATAGGTCATACACCCTCAGTCTGTATGGTTATGTAGGCTGATCTGTGACAGTGTTACGACTTCATGTTGCTGCTTTTGGTGTCAGTTTGCTTTTAGTCTTGTTCAAAGCCATGCTGTAATAAATCACTCATCATAACATCACTGTTTGGTTTTATTTAAAAATACATCTCTGCTTTTTAGGATAGAAATTTATGGAAGCCTTGAAGGGAAAGTGAAAATCAAATTTTTAAGAGAAAGAAAAAGAGTGAATTATGTAAACAGTTGATATTATCCTATTGTCATCTTACAAGAAGTCAAGAATGCTCTCAGTCAAACGGGTAAGTCATAATATTTATAGAGAAAGTTCTTACAGTAACATCACTTGTTACAATAACATCGGTTGTATCAGTTGAACCAGGGCTGCCAACTTTTCCAAAAACCTTGGCGTGAGATTTGGTAGCAACCCCCCCCCCTCCCCCCCCTCCGTTACTGTTTACAACGTTAGCTTGGCTACTTGTTTGGCGTTGCCTTTTCAGCGTGAGATATACAATGTGTGGCGTGAGAAATGGTTGAAATGCGTGTGTCACACGGCGAAACCGTGAGAGTTGGCAGCTCTGCAGTTGCTAGGGTAACATTAGCTGGCACTGTGACATCCGGCGTCACATGATCATTACTTCCGCATCATCTGTTTCCTGTTGTTCTTCTCCGGTTTCAGCATGACAACGTAGCACTTGGGCGCGAAAATACACAGCAGAAGGCCGAAGGTGGAGGCCAGGATGGCGAAGATGTGAACAGCCACCGTGTACTTCCCAGCCGTGCTCACGTACACGGGGATGAACGTGACCCACACTGCGAAGAAGATCAGCATGCTGAAGGTGATGAGCTTGGCCTCGTTGAAGTTGTCTGGGAGTTTCCTGGCCAGGAAGGCCAGGAGGAGGCAGAGGGAGGCCAGCAGGCCGATGTATCCCAGAACGCACCAGAAGCCGATCTCCGACCCCACGGCACACTCCAGTATGATGACGGAACCGAGGTAGGCGGTGTTGCGGTTGGCGTGCGGGGGGGTGGTGAGGAGCCAGATCATACAGATCAGTCCCTGGGGAGAGGAGAGAAGCACTTTGATCAGTCCAGAGGTTTACTGTCATAGTTTTGTGTTGTTAGGTTACCAGCAGGCCTAAACTAAAAATCTACAGATGTTTTTAGTTATTTTTCTGTGATTATTCTGGTTGAAAATTTGCTGAATTCTACTGAATGATTCTTTGGTGTATTGTGGCACTTTTTTTGCCACTGGAAGCATGATTCTAATTGAGGTTGATGTTGAAGTTCCTCTATCCCTAATTCCTTACAGTTTAACAGATTATCAGGTTAAGGATTTGAGTTTAGGAAGGAGAACAAGTACTTTTCCACCTCAGTATTGCTACTTTCCTTTGAAAGCAGAACCACTAATGAGGCAGACTGTACCTGGATGGCAGTGCACACCAGAACACTGGCTTTCTGCTGGGTGGGGCCAAACCACTTCATGACATCACTTCCTGGCAGGGTGGCCCTGAAGGCAATCAACACCACAGCAGTCTTGGCCAGGAGGCAGGAAATGCAGAGGGCAAAACTGATCCCAAACGCCGGGTACCGCACACGGCACAGCCAATCAGACGGCTCGCCGATGAACAGGAGACCAATGAGGAAGCAGATGCAGAGGAAGAGGAGGAGCAGGAAGCTGAGCTCCATGTTGTTGCCGCGGACGACGGGGGTGTGTCTGTGGCTGAGGAACACGGCCAGCACAGACAGGGAGGAGCCGGCTCCTAGCAGAGACACGGAGCACAGGACCACGCCCATGGGCTCGTGGTAGGACAGGAAGTCCACCATCTTGGGGACACAGTCGTCCCTGCCTGCGTTGGGCCAGCTGTCCTCTGAGCAGTGGATGCAGTTTAAGGAATCTGGAAACGAATCGTGGGAAATTGGATAGTTTGTATTGCTCTCCTTGACCAACAAGCCACTGACGACATTAAAGTACATAATAATACATTTATAATAAAAAATTTACTCATTATTTATTTATTATTAAAGTATCTATTTATTAAAAAAATATTTAAATTAGTTGGATTTCCCAAGACCTGATTCTATACATACTGTTTATAATCATGCATTATGAATTCAGCCCTCACCGGTTTGGTTGCTGACCTCGCCGTCAGAACAGGGGATGCAGTCGAAGCAGCACACTGGCTGCCCCTTCCTGTTGGCCAATCGGGTGCCAGGAGGGCAGCTCTCACTGCACACTGAGCGAGCTGCCTGAGGGTTAAAGGTCAACCGCTAAGACTCATGGGACAGCTAAGCTAACCGAAGGTATCTTCACTTAAGCTCATAATCTTGGACACTGTGACCTATGTCTGACACAAAACATTATCACGAAAACTGTTGTTCCAATCGCCATGTTGATTAATACACTTCAACAAAACATTAAATGGCTCATCTCATGTGAACCAGAAACCTATATGAACTATCTTCCTAGAAGGCAGCGGTATCCTGCATGTTGTTTTCAATGTGTGACTTTTAGTAGTAGCCTCAGTGTGTCCTGTAGTTTATAAACAGCAGCCGGCACATTGACCTGCAGTGTGACAAGTGTGAGCAGGACTACAAGTACCAGCCTGATGAGCAAACGCAGTTTCAAACCCCTTCTTGAACCACCACACACCTGTTGGCCGACGGGCCACTGAATAGCTGAGTCATTTATGACCAGTTCCTGCTCATCAACCAATAAGGCGTTATAGAAGCCCACTTTAACCAATCGCAGGGAGCCATCGGGACCCTTGTGCCAGTTCATGAGGTCGTAGGAGGCTATGGGGTCACCGTTGTCATCGAATCTGACCTCCTCCCCCAGAGTGGAGAACTTCACCCTCCTCATGTAGTGCAGCAACTAAGGGAGAGACACAATCGAGGGAGAGAGAAGAAAAAAAAACACATTGTCCCACGTGAAACTGTTTTATGTCAAATATCGATTTGAGGAAAATAGTCTGGAATTTAACAGTGGACCCGTAGGGATAGTTAAGTTAAAGGTAGCCTGAAGTCACACTCATCCACACACACACACACACCTGCCATGGTTTGAAATCCTCCAGGTCCCCACAGGTCCCATTGATGAAGGGACCTTGCCCCCTAACGCAGTTCCCCATGTCATGCAGGGCGTGGGCGATGAGGTAAACAGCCTTGTAGACGTTGTACGACACCCTGAGGTCCGTCACGTCAGAGTAGGCAGAGTAGACATCCGATAACCTCTCTGTCCCACGGCAGGGCCCCCTGTCCGGGTTCGACTCCGTGTGAGAGTGTGTGTTGGAGGACCCGTTTAACCAACAGTCAAACATCTCCTGCCAGAGCTCAGCCATGAAGGGGGACTGGCATGCGCTGGCCTTGTCCAGCCGGGTCAGGTGATCTCCCAGCCCGGGGATAACGTCCGCCTTGTGGATCCCAAAACCCAGGGTGCCCTTCAGCATGTCCCCAAACTCTCCCCAGAGGGACTTGGCGGTGGCCCAAGCCTCGCTGGCGACCCACTGCAGGCCGGTGATGTTGCGGCGTCGCATCTCTCTCAGGATGGAGGCGAGCTCCGGCTCGCCAGAGAAGTTCAGGACGACCCTGGAGGAGGAGCCCTGGACGCAACGCAGACGCACAGCAGAGGTACGAACACAAACACATCAGGAAGCTTTTTGTGACAGGTTTGAAGACCTTGATGAACGCCACAACCTATTTGACAGTTTTTAATTCAAAACTTGTTTTCATTTGCTTTCATCTGATAACTTTTTTACGTTTATTTTACCAGACAGATGAGAACCCATTGACAGGCTTAAATATTTGCTCGTCCTTGTGTTGCTTGTGTTCACTGTCTGGCTCCTCTGTGTTCACACACACACACACACACACACAGACACACACAGACACACAGACACACACAGACACACAAACTGAAAATTGCACTCGCACAGGCACTCTCTTTTTGTCCTGTCACATAAGGACGTCTGCATGAATTGTTCCATGTGAGGTCCATTTTGTCAAGTTGCAAGTACCATGTCATGGCAACTGCTTAAATTTGCACTACACATTTTGTACTTTGTAACAATAGCTGTTGTATCTAAATTGTTTTTGTTGTTTTCCAAAAGAAAATCATGTTTTTTTATAATTTAAATGCAAATGCAAACATATAGAGATATATATTGAATATCCAAAAAATGTTGCCAATATCGATATATATTTTTTTATATATCGCCCAGCCCTACACAGTATACATCCTGTGTGTACCTGTATGACGTCCACCAGCTCATCCAACGGCCTGTCTGTCAGCACCACAGGGTAGAAGTGGACGTAGGCGGGACACACACCGAACTGCTCGGCTGCCTGGAGGAACAGCTGGATGGCGAAGCGTGCGTAGGCGGACTCCACCCCGATCACGCCCACCCAGGTCCAGCCGAAGTAGTGTACCAGGCGTGCCAGGGCCCGGATCTGGAAGGCATCGCTCGGCATCGTCCGCATGAACGTGGGGAACTTGCTCTGGTCGCTCAGACAGCTGCAGGAGGCAAAGTAGCTCACCTGGAGGCAGAGAGGTAGGGTTAGGGACACCAGGAGGCAGAGAGGCAGGGTTGGGGTGACCTGGAGGCTGAGAGAGGCTAACCTGGAGACAGAGAGGCAGGGTTAGAGTGACCTCAAGATAGAGAGGCAGAGAGACAAGGTTATGTTCATCTGGAGGGAGAGAGGCAGGGTCAGGGGGAAGAGAGGCAGGTGAAGAACAGTTTAACAGACAGAAACACACAGCACCTCTACAAAAAACAAGTTTGATAACTAAACTGTAGCTCTGTCACAACGACAAGTTGGAGATACATTACTACTCTCATTATGACCATGTTCATCTTCCAGATGAATCCTATTTCCATAAACATTTGATCACAGTATGCAGACAGTAGCAGTGGAACACCTATCCTCTCTGGTCTCACCAGGGGGATGTTGAAGGAGCCTAGAGTTCTTAACAAGGCCATGGAGACTCCAGAGCCAGCATCGCCTATGATGACAGGTGACCGAGCCTTGCGTGCAGCTGAACATCCAAGACCCCTAGGACTAGAACCAGGACCAGGATCCAAGCCTGAGTCAGGCAGATCGGCGCCCCCACAAGCCCTGGCTGTCTCTGGCTTGCCGTTGACCAGGAACAGGGCCTCCTGGAGGGACGTGTGCACGTCGTCACAGCTGTCCCTGATGTGGAAGCCCAGTTTCAGCTGAGGGAGCAGGTCCTCGCGCTGGTTGATCTCTCTCACGGCGAACGCCATGGTCTGCATCCAGCGCAGGGCTCGCGGACTGAAGCTGGAACACAAACAGGGAGACATACACTTAGTAGAGGATTCAAACGTCCGCAAGGCGCACTGGGTGTGGATGTAACAGTCTGTCTGCCTGGGTGAACGACTACAATACAGATTTCACACTTTCCCGTACTAAACTGCACACAATTAACCTAACCTCTCTGCTCTACTTACTAGTTATAAGTGTGCGGTTGCGGTTTCCATTGAAAGGAAAGAACAGGAGAGACGGGACTGTTGTGGAGAGGGAACAAGCCTCCGATGACCAGATCTCCCTCCTCGTAGAGGCTGCCTGTCTCCTCCAAGCCCAGGAAGGAGCACCCGTCCTGGGACACCACAGAGCACAGCTGGCCCACCAGGAGACGAACCCCCAGCACAAAGAGCTTGGCTCCTAGGCACGTCATGCCTACTGAGGCTCTACTCAAGGATAGCTGCTCTGTGATTGTGTGAGTTGGAAGAAAAAAAACGAATCCTTCTGTGTTTCTTTTCTTCTGTGTAGGATGTGGCTGTGCCTGTTGTAAAGGTGAACTACCAGGCTTAACGCTACAGAGAGGAAACAAAGTAAGACCGTCTGTACCACAGCCCCTTTCTTTATACTGTGGGTCCATGAAATCAGTGGACCTGCCCAGCAAATGCTGACGTCATTATAGAGAGTTAAACTCATGACAGCTATTGTGTCACAACAGGTAACTGTAGAATATAATTAAATATTTCATATTTACACATATTGTTATTAATATATTGTCCAGGTGCAAGCTAGCTAAAACTGCGAAATGACTAGCCGCAGTCAGATGTTTCCAGTGATAACACCCTGTAATGTCAGTTGTGTTTGTGTAACAACGATAGGTGGTGGACTCAAAACTCACGACTCAGAATATTCACAAAAAAAGGTTTTACTGGACTCAGAAGTCAAGGCAGAGAATGACCTGAGGTACAAAGACAAACTAGCAACGAGAGATTGAACACAAGGGCTAAATACACAGGGGCTAGATTGAAAACAGGTGCTGTCAATCAGGGCTGGGGAGGTCAATCACAGGCAGGGTAGGAGACACTGAAATGAGAGGAGAGGTGAGTACACACACACAGAAAGAACCAAGACAGGACCTAGGACATGACCCCATGACATTTTTTGTCTTTCTCCCCATATTTGAACAATATCATTTTTACAAGTTCAACAATCGGTTGATATTTCCCGTCAACACATAATTCATGTAATGTACCTTTATCAAAACAAAATGAAACATCCCCTCTGTGTTCATTAACCACTCAAAAATCATTTAGTTAGAAAGGGTTAAGAGATCCTGACTGTTCAGAGTCTGTTCCTGACGCACAACCCAGGGTGTCACCAAACAGTAATTACAGACGATGACGAAAACCAGGGGTATAAAACCGCTCTCCACCCAGCGCCAGGTCACTTCCAACCAGACCGGTCTGGGAAGACAGAATATCTTCTGTTCCCAGTGTGCATCACAGGTACCACCTGCTAGGGGTCTACACCACAACCCACCTGTGTGTGCATCACATCTACACCACAACACACCTGTGTGTGCATCACAGGTACCACCTGCCAGGATGCCTCTGGTGCTGTGGTGTCTCCTGTTTGTCTCTGCCTCACCTCTTCCAGGCGGCACCACCCAGCCCTCGACCCCACCACCCTGCTCCACCCACGGGGCATTCCAGCTGCCGGGCTTCCAAGCTGCTGGAGACTTGATGATCGGGGGGATTTTCCCCCTCCACTACCGGGTGGAGCTGCCCATCACAAACTACACCTCCGCGCCCCCGAAGGCCCAGTGCCACGGGTGAGACCATCTGGGCCGATCAAAATCCTTTTGTGTTCTTTGTTTTTCTCTCGTGGTGGGAGTCGTCTTTCAGAAAGTCTTAATCCTGTGTGTGTGTTCATTCCGAGCTCTGACAAGAGGCCTGTACAGTGAGATCATGTTTCTGTAGATTAGTGTCAACGTCTCTAACAACTGTTGCCCTGTTAGATCTGTGTGCCCAACAGACCGAGATGTGGAAATGCTGGGGTTCAAATACTATAGGAAGAGTAGTTCTGGTCCGGGTCCTATTGATAACATATTGTTGTTAGTGTGTGGAATGCTGTGGGAAAAGTGATGATGGTCTGGTCATATTGTTAATGTGTTGAAGCTGTCAGGCAGTGTGTTTTATTTCCTGGAGGGAAGCTTATGCCGTTCAGTCTCATGACCCTTATTGATCTCAACTGTTTCACCAGGTGCTGGTTGCTCTGCTTACACCTTCATCCCTCTTAATGTTGTTTAAACATTCTGTTTAAATATTATTATATTTATATAGTACATTTTATAAATGTGAAGTGTTGATGGATATGTTCCTTGAGTGGATGAAGGTTGCTGGTTGAGAAGCCTGAAGGCTTGAGGGGAGAAACTGAGTGTGATAGTCCGTGGCCAGATGCATTTAATCTCTGTTGGCTCATCTGTGTGTGTGTGTCGGTATATGTGTGTCTTTGTGTATGTCGGTATCTGTGTGTGTGTGTGCGCCTGCACGCGAGCAGGCTTGACCTGAGAGCGTTCCGCTGGGCTCAGACCCTGAGGCTGGCCGTGGAGCAGATCAACCAGAACCAGGAGTTTCTGCCCAACCACACGCTGGGGTACAATATCTTCGACTCGTGTGCCACGCCCATCACGGCCCTCAGGGCGGCTCTGTCTTCGCTGAACGGACCAGGGCAGGAGAACTAGTCCCCTGTGTACTGGTACCGGACGTCTGCTGGCGCTGGTCGGGGAGTCTGGTTCTTCACAGTCCATCGTCTTGTCCAGAACTCTGCAGCCGTTTAGAATCCCCATGGTGAGTTATGGTTGGTGAACAACAGTTTGTAGATACTTCCTGTAAATGTTAGAGACTTAACAATTTATAAATAAAATGTTTTGTTCCTGTAATTGTTAGACATTATCAGTTAGTATTTTGTGTTTAGTTCCTGGAGAATGTTCCTGCTCTTTAACGTTAACTCGTCACATTGTCACGTTTACTTGAGGAAGTGCTTAGAAGTATCTATTAGTTTTGACAAAGAGATTATGACACTTTGAAGAGTTTGCCTTAGGAACAGGCGCTCTATTCATTTACCCGACATCTATGTGTTTCTGCCCTCCAGATAAGCTACTTCTCCACCTGCTCTTGCCTCAGCAACAGGAAGGAGTTCCCAAACTTCTTCCGCGTGGTTCCCAACGACGACTACCAGGTGAAGGCCCTGGTTCGCCTGCTGCAGCAGTTCGGCTGGCGGTGGATTGGCGTGGTCCTGGAGGACCACGACTATGGACGCTTCGCCCTGCAGGGCCTGCGGAGGGAGATCCAGGGCACTGACATCTGCCTGGCCTACAGCGAGATGATCCCCAAGGACTACAGCCGCGAGCGGGTGCTGCAGATCCTGGAGGTGATGCGGACCTCCTCGGCACGTGTGGTGGTGGTGTTCTCCGTCGAGGGGGAGTTGTACCGCTTCCTACAGGAGTTTGAGAAGCAGAAGATCCCGGGGCTCCAGTGGGTGGCCAGCGAGGCGTGGGTCAGCGCCAAGGTTCTGGCGGAGGCCTTCCCCTTCCTGGATGGGACGGTGGGCTATGCGGTCCGCGAGGGGAAGGTCCCAGGGCTCGGGGAGTTTGTGCGGAAGGTGAACCCCCAGACATACCCCTCCAACCCCCTGGTGAGGGAGCTCTGGGGAGAGCTGTATGGCTGTGACCCCTTCCATTCCCTGCCCCCCTCCACCACCCCTCTGCCCCCCTCCACTGCCCCTCTGCCCCTCTGCACAGGTAAGGAGGTTCTCCTGGAGGAGCAGTCTGCCTACATGGACTTTTCTGGGCCCAGAGTGTCGTATAACGTGTACAAGGCTGTGTACGCCATCGCCCACTCTCTCCACAACCTCCTCAGCTGCCAGCCTGGCGCAGGGCCCTTCCTCAACCAGTCATGTGCTCTCAGCAGGCAACATTGACCCCTGGCAGGTATCTTTGAGAAAACTACACATATGAGGTCAATGTTCTGCCGATGTGAAACAGTTCCTGGTCTAAAAACGATTTGTGTTTTTAAATGTATGCCCTGGACAGTGTAAAGTACTACGAAAATAGTAGTTTCTGCGTTATATTACATGTTACATTACCCTTGTAATGTAAGCATTGTGAAAGCATCTTGAAATGCTTTTTGGTAAAAAGTGGTGCGCCTAAGATTTTTCTGGATTTTGTGGGACTTCCTCAAACGATCAAAGTGATACATAAACACAGCCAATCACCACACAACACTAACCTAACCCTCCTTGTGATATCTGATACTCCCTGAGGACCCCACTAATTATTTCTAATGTTTTTGACCTTAAGGGACGGGAAGGGCTGGAATTTACCAAACATGAGTCAAGTCCGTCAACAAGACGGAACAAAAACACAGGGAAAATGTAATCCAAGATTTCAGTTAAACCTGCCCTGTTTCCTTTTGTGCTCTTGTCATTGTGCCAGCTTCAGCACTATCTCCAGGAAGTGTCCTTTAATGCATCAGGAGAGGAGGTGAACTTTGACCTGAAAGGAGGCTCTAACCCCTCCTACGACCTGATGAACTGGCAGATGAACCCTGATGGAAACCTCCGGTTCGTCAACGTCGGCTTGTTCGACGGAACAAAGGATTCTGGGAAGGAGCTGGTGATCCAGGAGGAGGCGATAGTGTGGGCGGGGCATCAGAGCCAGGCAAGCTGCTGTCACTGTGTTTACCTGCATCAGATGCAAGCTGGTCACGTTCTGTACTGCCAGTTTGATATAAGTCTGAGCAAAAGTGTAGGTTTCTCTCTTTGGTGTTTCCTGACAGGATATCAAGTTTGTGGTTTGAACGTGAGTGAATAAGTCAATTATCACTCATTAAATCACTACTAAGAATTTTTTTAAATTACATTGTGATTCCAAAGATACAAAAACTTAGCCTGGCTCTGCCCACCTACGTACTTCCGCTCAATTTTGATTTTGCTTCTGTACTAGGTCTGGCCATTCGGTACGTAAGTCAAATTTTTCTGGTTGATTTTCAACCGGCCAATCAGCGAACAGAGGGAGTGGCTGAGAACGATGACGTCGATGTCGTGCACTAGTTGGGTGTGCTCAAGCCTTCGGCGAGAGCACAACCTTTGTTCTCTCACATATATTTATATATTTTTTTTTTTTTTGCCCCCCTAAAACTCAGTCAATATTTGGACTACATAGACAACCTAGGTGTCAAATGTTTCGTCTTGGTAGCGATTGAGTTGCTTGTATTTTTATTTACACTCCGTTGCACAGTTTAGGAGGTTACAACGTTTTTGTTGCAAAAAGTGTCTTCTGTCAACGAAGGGTAGCAGTGATAGCACTACGTCAGCACACTGTTAGCAACGACGCATGGATACAACGTGATAGAGACGTTCTAGCACGCAAATTGGAGCTTGGATTATGAGTGAAAAATGCCAACCCCCAAAATTACCAACCATTGGGTTTTGTTGAGAAAGCAATTTCGAGCGGAACTGCCATCTCGGATTTTTTATTTAGGTCGTGAAAGTCTTTGTAATTTGAGCGAGTGCGGGTCGCCCGTGAGACTGCCTAGGCGGCAGCCATGCAAGCGTCATACCAGTAGCACTAGTAGTTTAGTATTTTCGTACTTTTATAGTTCGGTCAATTCTACACAAAAAAACAGAAGGAGGGCAATGTTATGACGATATGACTATTGTGAAGACAGCCAGATGGTGAGATTTTAATGTAGGTTGCTGTAAAAACTTTGATTGGTTTGCTACGTGAGAGCCCCGTCAGCCTCCGTTGACGATTGCGTCAGCTGTTGAGTGTTGTCGATCTCTGATGAGTATTTTCTTAATTTCGTACCAGGGTCAATTCTACATCAAAAATCAGAAGGAGGGCAGTTTTATAAAGATATGGCGATTGCGAAGACAGCCAGCGGGTCAGCATATTTTTGTGATTTGTGTAAAACTTTTTGAGTGACACCGCGGCTTGTTTTGACGTGACCAGGCTAACTCATGTGTCACCTCAAATCACATAAACAACGTCTCATTAAGATTCTGGTTTAGCACAGCCCTCTAGTGGCTGAAACATTACTCTGCTGGTGAACCTTCAGGCACAGGAATCCTGTCCATGGTTATGAAGGTTTTTAAGGGACAAAACTAAATATATAAATACATCAATAAGTATATAATTTAATGCAGAAATAAATGAATAGATACTTAAGTGACAGCATAAACAAATAAATCAGAAATGAAACATGTCGCTAAATATATAAATGTTAAATATATTGTGTTTTCTTTTTTTGAAATTGTTAATTGTTAGGTTAAAGCCTCTGTCCTATAGAAACGATGTCCATAGATTCCTCACACAGAGTGGTTGGTGTTGACCTGGTGTCTCTGTCCCAGGCAGTGGTGTCTGTGTGCAGCTCCAGCTGTGCTCCAGGATCCAGGAAGGCTGTCCGCCATGGGGAGCCTCTGTGCTGCTTTGACTGTGTACCATGTGACAGCGCCAAGATCAGTAATCAGACAGGTGAACCACCGACACAGAGGGCAGGACTGATAGCTACTGTACAGTTTAGAGATGAATCAAGTCTTTTTCTGTTTTCATGAATTTATGAAATTATTGAAATTATTTTAGATTTCAGGAAGCATATGGTTTATTTCTTATTTTCTCTTTTTGTTTTCTCTTTCTGTCTCTTTCTCTCCCTTTATCTCCAACTCTCTCCAGATTCTATAGAGTGCACCGCTTGTCCTGAGGACTTCTGGTCGAACGACGATGGCACCAGGTGCATCCCCAAGACAGTGGAGTTCCTGTCCCACGACGCCATGGGCTTGTCCCTGACGGTGATCGCCGTAGTGGGAGCCTGTCTGACCATAGCTGTCCTGGGGGTCTTCCTCCACAACAGGAACACCCCCATCGTCCGCATCAACAACTCAGAGCTGAGTTTCTTCATCCTGATCTCCCTGACTCTCTGCTTCCTGTGTGCGCTGGTCTTTGTGGGGGAGCCCACTACCTGGTCCTGCATGCTGCGTCACACGGCCTTCAGCATCACCTTCTCCCTCTGCATCTCCTGCATCCTGGGCAAGACCCTGGTGGTCCTGGCTGCCTTCACCTCCACCAGGCCTGGGAACAACATCATGAGGTGGCTGGGGCCCAGGCAGCAGAGGGTCATCATCTTCAGCTGCACCCTGGTCCAGGTGATCATCTGTACAGCCTGGCTCACAGATGCCCCTCCCTTCCCCACCAGGAACTCCCAGTACCAAAGTGCCAAGATCATTCTAGCATGCAGCGTGGGCTCCAGCCTGGCGTTCTGGTGCGTTCTGGGATACATCAGCCTCCTGGCCTGCCTGTGCTTCATCTTGGCCTTCCTGGCCCGCAAGCTGCCCGGCAACTTCAACGAGGCCAAGTTCATCACCTTCAGCATGCTGATCTTCTGCGCCGTGTGGGTGTCGTTCATCCCGGCGTACGTCAGCTCTCCTGGGAAGTACGCCGACGCAGTGGAGACCTTTGCCATCCTGGCCTCCAGTTACGGCCTGCTCTTCTGCCTGTTCACTCCCAAGTGTTTCATCATCCTCCTGAGGCCTGAGCAGAACACCAAACAGCATCTCATGGGGAAGAAATAAAACACACCTTTCCTGTTAGCTAGTTTAATAAAGAAATATTTATATAAAATATATAGATATAAAATCATTTATGACTTATTATTTGGTTTCCTTGGTTTCTGATCGCTCACTACTTAGTTACTGAATGAGAAACACATGACTTTGTCAACAAACTCAACAAAAACCATAACAAACGTAACAACCATCATATCATCAACTCTGGGGGATCACGTATATTAACAACAGCACGTGTCCAGTAAAGTAGCAACCAATCTGCTTCCTTCGGCGATAATGAGATGCAGAAAGCGCCAGTGGATCTATAAAACCTCTCAGGACTTTCCGTGTGTCAGTTGGGGGGTGAGGCGTGTGTGAGGATGACTCTCCTCTTAGTGTGGTGTCTCCTGTCCCCCTGCCTGGTCTCCTTCCTCACCCAAACGTCTGCCTCTCCCCCGTTGCCCACGGCCTCTCCCCCGGCCTCGGCCCCAGCCTCCGTGTGCTCTCTGCAGAATGACTTTGCGCCAGGGTTTGTGGCCGAGGGAGACTATGTGATTGGAGGGATATTTCCCCTGCACTACAACCAGGAGATGCCTGACATTAACTACACCTACAAACCTGCAGCCGTCAAGTGTAACGGGTGAGTGGGGAGGCTGGGTGAGTCTGCAGCCTGGGCTCCCTGGCTGAGAGAGGCTGGGTGAGTCTGCAGCCTGGGCTCCCTGGCTGAGAGAGGCTGGGTGAGTCCGCAGCCTGGGCTCCCTCGCTGAGGGAGGCTGGGTAAGTCTTTTTTTACTACTGCCTCGTTACGGATTTTAATATGTCATCCTCAACTTTTTCTGTGCGTGTGTTACTGTATATGTGTGTCTGTGTGTATGTCGGTATCTCTGTGTGTGTGTGCACCTGCACGCGAGCAGGTTTGACCCCAGAGCGTTCCGCTGGGCTCAGACCCTGAGGCTGGCCGTGGAGCAGATCAACCAGAACCAGGAGTTTCTGCCCAACCACACGCTGGGGTACAAGATCTTCGACTCGTGTGCCTATCCTCTGACAGGCCAGAGGGCTGCCCTGGCCGTGCTGAACAGCCCCAGCCAGGCCCAGCCCTCCACCTGCTCCGGAGCCTCTCTCCTGGCTGTGGTGGGAGAATCAGGCTCCGCTCAGTCCATCGTGGTGTCTGGAATCCTGGAGCCTTTCAGAATCCCCATGGTAGGGTTCTGGAAATGAAGGTTCTAACAAAGGAGATCAAAAGGGGTTCTAACCTAAACTTCTAAAGACTGTTCTAACTAAAGATGACATTAGACGACATGTTCTAATAACAAACATAATAATAAAGGTGTTCAAAGGAGTTCTATCCTAAACTTCTCAAGACAAAAGTTCTGTATCGTTCTAAGGACGATTTTCACAAAGGTGTTTTAACAAAGGAGTTAAGACAAAGGTTCAAGTTCAGGTCAAATTACAACTTTTATTCTTTAACGCAGTTAGAAGGGGAGAATTATCAAGATACATTTTGAATGAGAAATTATTTGATAATGAAATGTAGCAATAGGAAATAACTTGTTTGTGCCTCCTGACCTTTGTACCCTGTCTTGTGTGAGAGTGTGTGTGTGTGAGTGTGTGTGTGTGAGTGAGTGTGTGTGAGTGTGTGTGTGAGAGTGTTGCTGGACCTGTAACTGTGGCGTCTCTCCTCAGATCAGCTACTTCTCATCGTGTGCGTGCCTCAGCGACAGGAGAAAGTACCCCACGTTCTTCAGAGTCATCCCCAACGATGACTACCAGGTGAGGGGGGCTTTCAGGTGAGGGAGGCTTTCAGGTGAGGGGGGGCTTCCAGCAGGTGAGGGGGGGGCTTCATAACCTAGTCACTTGATGTCTCCAGAGAACACAATATCAGTCGAATTTTACTTAATTGTCATGAAGGTTATTGTTATTCTTGTTATTATTCTTTGTGTTGTTTGTCTTATTATGATCTCTGTGCGGAAGCTTAATGTGCTTCTGAGAGAACAGATTTGAATGAATCTTGTTGGCCTCAAACTGTCTTTGTGTCCTAGTTCCGTATACAACGAATGGTCAGTCAACACTTTACATTAAGGTTACATAATTATTATGTAACTGCATAGCAGCAGGGAGTCAGATCGGGCTATTACTCAGAAGTTTGCCGGTTCGATTCCCAGCCGTAGCCAAATTACGTTGTGTCCTTGGGCAAGGCACTTCACCCTACTTGACTCGGGGGGAATGTCCCTGTACTTACTGTAAGTCACTCTGGATAAGAGCATCTGCTAAATGACTAAATGTAAATGTATGCGTGCAAATGTGTGTGTGTCTCCAGGTGAAAGCCATGGCCCAGCTGCTGGTGCGTTTTGGGTGGAGGTGGGTGGGGGTGGTGCGGGGCGACCATGCGTACGGACGCTTCGCCCTGCAGGGCCTTCTGAGGGAGCTGAGCAGCACGGAGGTGTGCGTGGCCTACCAGGAGATGATCCCCCTGCTGTACGACAGAGACAAGGCCCTGGAGATCATGCAGGTAGACACGCTCGCACACACCTGCTGGGAGGGACGGCTGGGGAGGAGCCCAGGGGACAGGGCCCTGAACTCTGCTCCTGCTCCAGGGGACAGGGCCCTGAACTCTGCTCCTGCTCCAGGGGACAGGGCCCTGAACTCTGCTCCTGCTCCAGGGGACAGGGCCCTGAACTCTGTTCCTGCTCCAGGGGACAGGGCCCTGAACTCTGTTCCTGCTCCAGGGGACAGGGCCCTGAACTCTGTTCCTGCTCCAGGGGACAGGGCCCTGAACTCTGCTCCTGCTCCAGGGGACAGGGCCCTGAACTCTGCTCCTGCTCCAGGGGACAGGGCCCTGAACTCTGTTCCTGCTCCAGGGGACAGGGCCCTGAACTCTGCTCCTGCTCCAGGGGACAGGGCCCTGAACTCTGCTCCTGCTCCAGGGGACAGGGCCCTGAACTCTGCTCCTGCTCCAGGGGACAGGGCCCTGGACTCCTGGGCAGGTTCCTGCTCCAAGATCAGTTGAAAATGTTACGCTTGTTTGTATTTTTTCTGTTGCTGTTTTGTTTGTGTCTCCTTTAATGTTGTTTGTTCAAGATCAGAAGTTTAAAAAAAATGTTTTAGACACCTCTTTCTTTTCTTCTACATTATCCTCCCTCTCCCCTTCCTCCTCCCCATCTATCTCCCCTCCTCTCCCTTCTTACCCCCTCTTCCTCCTCTTCCTTCCATCCTCCCCACCCATCCCCCCTCCTCCCTCTTCTCCTCCCCATCTATACCCCCCCCCCCCCCCAGGTCATGCGTACCTCCAGAGCCAGGGTGGTGGTGGTGTTCTCGGCCGAGGGGGAGATGACTCCCTTCCTCAGGGACTACATGGAGCAGAACATCACAGGGATCCAGTGGGTGGCCAGCGAGGCCTGGGTCACGGCCTCCGTCTTCACGGCCAGCGAGTACTACCCCTTCCTGGGGGGCACCATAGGCTTCGGCATCCGGCAAGGCTCCATCCCCGGCCTGGAGGGCTACCTGCGGGAGGTGAACCCCCAGAGATACCCCTCCAACCCCCTGGTGACGGAGCTGTGGGAGGCTCTCTACGGCTGCACCCCCTCCCCTTCCTCATCCACCCCCTCTTCCTCCTCCTCGCTCCCCCTCTGCACAGGACAGGAAGTTCTCCTGGAGCAGCACTCTGCCTACATGAACACCTCCAGTCCCAGGGTGTCGTATAACGTGTACAAGGCTGTGTACGCCATTGCCCACTCTCTCCACAACCTCCTCAGCTGCCAGCCTGGCGCAGGGCCTTCCTCAACCAGTCATGTGCTCTCAGCAGCAACATTGACCCCTGGCAGGTAGGCCTTTCGCCCTGCACAGCACATGGACGTTGTTGTCGTTTAGCAGACGCTTACATCCATAGCGACGTACAAATAGTGAATGTAGGATACAGCTGAAAATCAAGGATCAGATGTGCAGAGTTCTACCAGTATTTCGGTGGTTAGAGTCAAGGAACAGTCTGTATTTACAACGTCTGACGTCTGTTTGAACATGCATGCAATAGACATTTCATAGTAACAGACTACACTGTTATTTATTTATTTGTCTTTTATTTATATTTTTCTTAAGCTCCAGCACTATCTCCAAGAAGTCGCTTTCTCCATTTCCAGCCAGCAGGTGAACTTTGACCTGAAAGGAGATTCCATTCCGTACTATGACATCATCAACTGGCAGAGGGGCAGCGACGGGAAGATCGAGTTCATCAACGTCGGCCTGTTCGACGGAACAAAGGATTCTGGGAAGGAGCTGGTGATCCAGGAGGAGGCGATAGTGTGGGCGGGGCATCAGAGCCAGGCAAGCTGCTGTCACTGTGTGTTTACCTACATCAGACGCCAGCTGGCCAAGTTCTGTAGGGTCAGGTGGAGGTGAGTCAGGGGAATCAGGAAGAGGAGATTCTTTTAGGGATTGGCCTGATGGCTCAGACACCTAACATGTCACTCATGATAGTAATTATTTGAGCCCGACCGATAAAGGAGTTTTAAGGCCAATATCGATACAAATATTTGGTGATTTAAAAATCCGATATTCCGATATATCGGCCGATATATATATGTATAAAATAAATGAATAAAAAATCTAGAAACGCATAACAAAACATAAACAGATTTCCCTAACACTCTGCCTGACTCTGGCTAGATCAGCTGGTTGTAGGCTTTGTGGCATTCTAAACACGAGTGTTGCCAACAGGGACGTTGTAAAGTGCCCTCTGGTGGACAACTTATGCAATGCCAACACTCATAACATGGTAGCAGGGTGTTTCGTCCGTTTTTTCATTTTTTTATATTCATTTATCGGCCAATATAAATGCCGATACCGATAGTTTGGAAAATGCCTAATATCGGCCGATAATATCGGCCCGCCGATAAATCGGTCGGGCTCTAGTAATTATGCTAGAGGAAGGATGGTAATAGTAATTATATATGTATATAGTAATACATAATAGTATACATAACGAAGAAAGATAATGATGCATTACTAATGATGGTAATTATGATTAATGATTAATTAAAGTATTTATAATATACAGGGGTCAGGAAGCTGAGCGGTTAGGGAATCGGGCTAGTAATCTGAAGGTTGCCAGTTCGATTCCCGGCCGTGCAAAATGACTTTGTGTCCTTGGGTTCACCCTACTTGCCTCGGGGGAATGTCCCTGTACTTACTGTAAGTCGCTCTGGATAAGAGCGTCTGCTAAAATGACAACAACAAAAATACACAGTACTGACTAATTGTAATGATAATGTATTAATATAGCAGACATAGGGAAGGGAATTTCAATCTGCGATCTCTCAATCTGCAGTCAAACCCTCTAACACTGAGCTGCTCCCATCCAACCACAGTATCCCCCTCACTGTAGAAAGCTTCGAGCATCACAGTATCTCCCCTCACTGTAGAAAGCTTCGAGCACCACAGTATCTCCCCTCACTGTAGAAAGCTTCGAGCATCACAGTATCTCCCCTCACTGTAGAAAGCTTCGAGCATCACAGTATCTCCCCTCACTGTAGAAAGCTTCGAGCATCACAGTATCTCCCCTCACTGTAGAAAGCTTCGAGCATCACAGTATCTCCCCTCACTGTAGAAAGCTTCGAGCATCACAGTATCTCCCCTCACTGTAGAAAGCTTCAAGCATCACAGTATCCCCCTCACTGTAGAAAGCTTTGAGTGGGTTTGTGACATCTGTGTGGTATTCCTGAGTTTGTGTTCAGGAGCTACTGTTGTGGTGTCTCTGTCCCAGGCAGTGGTGTCTGTGTGCAGCTCCAGCTGTGCTCCAGGATCCAGGAAGGCTGTCCGCCATGGGGAGCCTCTGTGCTGCTTTGACTGTGTACCATGTGACAGCGGCAAGATCAGTAATCAGACAGGTGAACCAGCGACACAGAGGGCAGGACTGATAGCTACTGTACAGTTTAGAGATTAAAGTTTTCCCGAATTTACGAAATTATTGAAATTGTATTAGATTTCAGGAAGCAAATTATTTATTTCTCATTTTCTCTTTTTGTTTTCTCTTTCACTCTCTCTCTCTCTCTCTCTCTCTGTCTCTCTCTCCCTCTCCCTTTATCTCCAACTCTCTCCAGATTCTATAGAGTGCACCGTTTGTCCTGAGGACTTCTGGTCGAACGACGATGGCACCATGTGCATCCCCAAGACAGTGGAGTTCCTGTCCCACGACGCCATGGGCTTGTCCCTGACAGGTGATCGCCGTAGTGGGAGCCTGTCTGACCATAGCTGTCCTGGGGGTCTTCCTCCACAACAGGAACACCCCCATCGTCCGCATCAACAACTCAGAGCTGAGTTTCTTCATCCTGATCTCCCTGACTCTCTGCTTCCTGTGTGCGCTGGTCTTTGTGGGGGAGCCCACTACCTGGTCCTGCATGCTGCGTCACACGGCCTTCAGCATCACCTTCTCCCTCTGCATCTCCTGCATCCTGGGCAAGACCCTGGTGGTCCTGGCTGCCTTCACCTCCACCAGGCCCTGGGAACAACATCATGAGGTGGCTGGGGCCCAGGCAGCAGAGGGTCATCATCTTCAGCTGCACCCTGGTCCAGGTGATCATCTGTACAGCCTGGCTCACAGATGCCCCTCCCTTCCCCTCCAGGAACTCCCAGTACCAAAGCGCCAAGATCATTCTAGAATGCAGCGTGGGCTCCAGCTTGGCATTCTGGTGCGTTCTGGGATACATCAGCCTCCTGGCCTGCCTGTGCTTCAGTCTTGGCCTTCCTGGCCCGCAAGTTGCCCGGCAACTTCAACGAGGCCAAGTTCATCACCTTCAGCATGCTGATCTTCTGCGCCGTGTGGGTGTCGTTCATCCCGGCGTACGTCAGCTCTCCTGGGAAGTACGCCGACGCAGTGGAGACCTTTGCCATCCTGGCCTCCAGTTACGGCCTGCTCTTCTGCCTGTTCACTCCCAAGTGTTTCATCATCCTCCTGAGGCCTGAGCAGAACACCAAACAGCATCTCATGGGGAAGAAATAAAACACCTTTCCTGTTAGCTAGTTTAATAAGTCAACAAAAGGAAAACTATTCATAACTATAAGTTCTAATCATTTATTTGAAATGTATTAGTAAATGTTATTTCAGATGTAATCTTTAAATATGAAGTATATTTACTGACTTTCATTGTAAACTGCCACAAAGAAATAAAATATATTAGGGATTTTTGTGTTGTGCATGTGTAACTGATTGGTCTGCTGGAATTGGTTTTACTCACTCCTGTATAACTCGTGTATAAATACAGTCCACAGTGAAAAGCTAGCTTTTTGTCTGCATAGCAGGCTAGTGGTCATGCTGCTTCAGAGGTGTCTGTATTTCCCAGCTGCAGTAACGTCTCATCCCCCAGGCACAAGACAACAATACTTACATCTGAATTACAGTGCAACAAAAACTGTCACATCTGCAACATCAAACACAACTTCATAAAGTTGTTGATTCATACCTTACTCTTCTGCCTTAAAAAAGCAGTCAGACTATGGTGTTGCACTGTCTGTTTTGATCCCCTGGGCAGCCCAGAAGGGCAGTGCTAGATGGCAGGCAGGGTATATAGCCCCGTGCTGCTGAGCCAGGCTGACGTGTGAGAGCTGTCCTCCTCCACACAGCTCAGTATGAGGATCCTCTCCGGCTCTCGTCCCCTGGTGCGGGGACTGGCGCTGGACCACAGCCTGCTGATGGTGGTGGTGGTGTTGGGAGGGCTGGTCGTGGACGGTTTCATGTATGGGGGGAAGGCTGAGGATGGGTTTGTGTCCGGGACAGGGACCAGGGCTGGGGCAGGGGTAGGAACAAGATCCAGGGCTAGGGTTTGGACAGGGGCTCGGGCTGGGGCAGGGGCTAGGGCTGGGGCTGGGGCTGGGGCTGGGGCAGGAGCTAGGGCTGGGGCAGGAGCTAGGGCTGGGGCAGGAGCTGTGTCTGAGATGGGGTCTCTTGAATGTCGACTCCAGGGCAGCCCTCGTCTCCCAGCATTCTCTCAGGATGGAGACTTCATCCTCGGGGGGGTGTTTTCTATCCACTACTACATGTACAGCAAGGACTACAGCTACACTGTTCAGCCCCAGTCCTTGGAGTGCACAGGGAGGTCAGTTACATGATGAGAGACTGATGCAAGAACAAAGACTGTTTAGGGAACAAATGCTGTGTGTGTGTGTGTGTGTGCTGTATGTAAATGTATAGAAATTGTACAATATTACATCCACATGCAGGCACTGACTGCACAGCAAATTTCAGTGTTCATTTAACACCAGGATTCGTTCATTTTTATATATGTCCACTATCAACTTGAGCACTCTGATGTGAAATTAACACTTTTTAACACAAAGTTGCTGTGTGGCCTAGGTACGGCATGATTATCTAATTATGTGGCAGTTTATAACGTGATGCTGACTAATCTAAACTAATCTTTTGCTTCTGTGTTCAAAGTCTGGATTCTCGCGAACTGCGCTTCTCGCGTGCCATGGTTTTTGCCATCGAAGAGATCAATAACAGTACGGTGCTGCTACCGGGGGTGACGCTCGGTTACCGCATCCACGACTCCTGCGCCTCGGTCCCCATGGCTGTCAAGGTGGCGTTCCAGTTGGCAAATGGTTTGGACCCGGTGTTTAAGACTAATGAAAACTGCTCCCACACAAGCACGGTAACAGCTATAGTCGGCGAGTCTGGCTCAACTCCGTCCATGAGCATGTCGCGCATCACCGGGCTCTTTAAAATCCCACAGGTAAACAAACTCAAACAAACTATATTTGAAGAACAGCAGCCCTAGACTCTATCCCTCCTTTCTGTAACAAGCTTGTGTGGTGTGTAAAGTATGCTTGTGTAACATCACGAGTGTCTCTTGTCTGTTGCTAGGTAAGCCACTTTGCAACATGCGCCTGTCTGAGCGATAAGAAGCAGTATCCCGCGTTCTTCAGAACCATCCCGAGCGACCAGTTCCAGGCTGCAGCTCTGGCCCGCCTCGTAAAGTTCTACGGTTGGACATGGATCGGGGCGATCCGGTCAGACTCGGACTACGGTAATAACGGCATGAGCGCTTTCCTCCAGGCGGCCAAAGAAGAGGGCATCTGCGTTGAATATTCGGTGGCTTTTTACCGAACCCAGCCTATCAGCAAACTGCGACAAGTTGCCAATGTTATCCGCAGGTTAGATCAATAACTGTGCTTGGCATGATTATACAAACTTGTAACCCATCATTATCTTAATATGGAATAGGATATTTCATATGGATTAGGCCTAAATCAACATAATTTAAGTTTTGTTGGTGTCACCTGGATAGATACTTATAGCCTGCAATTTTATATGAGGCTGATTATACGTTAACATATCCATATGCTATCTCCCTCTAGTTCCACCGCCCGGGTTGTCGTGGCCTTCCTAGCCTCGGGAGACATGCGCATTCTGCTGGAGGAGCTGGAGCGCGAGCGGCCTCCTCCGCTCCAGTGGATCGGCAGCGAGTCGTGGGTCACAGACCCGGACATGCTGCGCTTCAGCGTGTGCGCCGGCGCCGTTGGCTTTGCCATCCCGCGCTCCGTCATCCCTGGCCTGAGAGACTTCCTGCTGGATCTCTCTCCCGCGAAAGTGGCGGCCGTGCCGCTGCTCACCGAGTTCTGGGAGACTGCCTTCAACTGCCACCTGCGGGAGGGCGGTGAGAGCGTGCACCCTTTTATCACAGCAGGGACCGTGAGAATATGGAGGTTCTGATAGAAACTCCTCAACCATGGGCGTATCTAGCCCTATTTTTGGGGGGCTGGAGCCCCCCAAAGATTTTATTTTATTTTATTAAAACCAAGGCTTTAGATTGATAGAAAAAAGCAGAGAGGCCCAAGAGTTTCAATGTACCTGTACTTGTTGAAACAAGACATTTTAAAACAGACAGGGACCATCAACACACACTCTTTAACATATCCTTTCTCAACCCTGGTCATCAACCCTGCCCTGCATTTTCTAGATGTTTCCCTGCTCCAACACGTGATTCAAATGAATGGGTCGTTACCAGGCTTCTGCTGAGCTAACGACCCGTTCAGGTGTGTTGGAAAAGAGAAACATCTCGAACATGCAGGGCAGGAGGTCCCTGAGGACCAGGGTTTTAGAAAGACTGCTTTAACAGAACAAGTTTTCTGTGCGTGTGTCTAGTGTCGGGAGTGGGAGAGAAGGAGTGTGATGGTTCAGAGGACATAGCGAAGCTCCAGAGCCCGTACACAGATACGTCTCAGCTGCGTATCACTAACATGGTGTACAAGGCCGTGTACGCTATCGCCCACACCATCCACCGCCTCGTCTGTGAGGACCGCGCCAACGGCACCGCTCGATGTGACAAACACAGCTCTGTCCAGCCAGAACAGGTAGTCTACATGAACTTCATGACTATGATGCTATCTGAAACATTCATTCATTACATTGATTTAGGAGACTTGGATGGGCCTGTTGTTGCCAGAAATTCAGAACTGTTTCAAATTAATTTGAATGACTGATTGATTGATTTCCCCCCCTCTGTCTCATCACAACCCACTCCTCTCTCATCTCTCTTTCCCTTTACTCCTCTCTCCCTGTACTTATCTCACTCCCTATTTTCTCTTTTCCTCTCCTCTTCTCCTCCTCCCTCTTTCTCTGTCTCTCTCCCTGTCCTCTTTCCCGCTCTCCTTCCAACCCCCTCTCCTCCTCTCCCTTTCCTTCCTAAACCCCTCCTCCTCTCTCCCCTGCCCTCTATATCCCCCTCCTCTCTCCCCTCCTCTCCCTCCCTCTCCCCTCCCCGTAGGTCCTGGAGAGTCTGAAGTCTATTAACTTCTCTCAGAATGGATACCCGGTTGTGTTTGATGTCAACGGCGACCCTGTGGCCGTGTATGAGCTGGTGAACTGGCAGAGGGGTGAGAAGGGGCGCATAGAGTTTGTGACGGTGGGTCACTATGATGCCTCTCTACCTGCTGGCCAGGAGTTCAGCATGACCAGGGACATCCTCTGGGCTGACGGGGGCACAGGTGTTACACAGGTAGATGTTACACAGGTAGAGGTTATACAGGTTTATACATTTTATACAGGTAGGAGCACACAAGTAGGGTTATAAAGGTAGGGGAGGCACAGCAAACAGATGTTTTTATCTTGTTATTGTGTAATGTGGTTTTGTGTGTGTCTGTGTGTGTCAGGTGCCTGCGTCTGTGTGCAGTGAGAGATGTCCCCCAGGAACTCGTAAGGCCGTGCAGAAAGGAAAGCCTGTCTGCTGCTACGACTGTCTCCCATGTGCAGAGGGAGAGATCAGCAACCAGACAGGTGATACACACACTCAGGTCCACTTCTCTCTGAACTGTAGCAACACCAAACAGTGGAGACTTTAACCACACTCAAGCAGACAGGTGTGTTTCTCCCTCTGGTTCCCTCACCTCTGCCTCACCATCCAGTAGTGATGGGTGTTTTGATTCAAATCTTTTGATTCCGTTGACCGATTCGCAAACGAGTTCCGTTGATTCATTTGTGAACAATTCGTTCTAACATTGGATTAATTCAATTTGCGAATGATTTATGGTGATTCTGTCATTCGCGAATTAATTGGTAGACTGAATGAACCTGAAGAACTGACAGAAACAGTTTTGAACTGCTTCCTTTAGTAGTTACTTTAGTTCCTTCAATTCGCCAAAAACAAAAGCTTGGGTTGGAGGCTCAAATGAACAAATCTCTTTGGAGGAGTATTCTGTTTTGCTCACTTTAAAGATTTGTTAAAATAGAATGAATTGTACGTGAACAACCCATCACTACCAACCAGAGCACAGTCTCCAGGTATGTTACAGTTATCCATGTGTGTCTGACTCTGTACCTCCAGATTCTTCCACCTGTTGGTCGTGTGCCAGCGAGTTCTGGCCCGGTCCTGGGAGAGATGTGTGTCTGCCCAAACCTGTGGAGTTCCTCTCCTTCCACGAGGTCCTGGGAGTCATCCTGGCCACCTGCTCGGTGGGAGGGGCCTGCCTCGCCATCGTCATGGCTACTGTGTTCTACCGTAACCGAGCAACGCCGATCGTCAGGGCCAACAACTCAGAGCTCAGCTTCCTGCTCCTCTTCTCCCTGACTCTGTGTTTCCTGTGTTCTCTCACCTTCATTGGCCGGCCCTCTGAGTGGTCCTGTATGCTGCGCCACACGGCGTTTGGGATCACCTTTGTCCTCTGCATCTCTTGTGTTCTGGGGAAGACTATAGTGGTGCTGATGGCCTTCAGGGCCACACTTCCAGGAAGTGATGTCATGAAATGGTTTGGGCCTCCACAGCAGAGGCTGACTGTTGTGTCTTTTACATTTATCCAAGCACTGATATGTACTCTCTGGTTAGCTCTTAAACCCCCCTTCCCTATAAAAAATCTAACCACCTTTAAAGAGAAGATCATTCTGGAATGTGCCTTAGGTTCTGCTGTGGGCTTCTGGGCTGTGCTGGGGTATATAGGACTCCTGGCTCTCTTGTGCTTTGTCCTGGCTATTTTGGCTCGAAAGCTGCCAGATAACTTCAATGAAGCCAAGTTCATCACCTTCAGCATGTTGATATTCTGTGCTGTCTGGATCACCTTTATCCCAGCTTATGTCAGTTCTCCTGGGAAGTTCACCGTAGCTGTGGAGATCTTTGCCATCCTGGCCTCCAGTTTTGCTTTGATACTTTGCATATTTGCTCCTAAGTGCTTCATCATCATCTTCCAACCTGAGAAAAACACCAAGAAACACCTCATGGGAAAGGTCCCCTCTAAAGCTCTCTGAATGTGTGAAGGCCTTGAATATGTTAACATATTTATGTGTCTCCTGAACTAAAAACAAATGAAGTTTGTGGAGACACAGATAGATAAAGCACAAACATATATTCTATAGTTGTACATGTTGTACAGTATGTGATACAACCTTATCCTCTATCCATGTCTAGTGTGTTTCACTGCTCATTCAACTTACAAACACTGAAGACATCTGATCATTTCTTCATTGCTTTTATTGATTTAAAAATGAATTAGTATGAATGCTATACATGCATCACTGTACTGCTGGGACAGTAATAAACATTTCCATAGCCTTCGTTGTGGCACCCCATGTGTAGTGCGTCAACAATAAATAAGTATTATGATTCAAGGTTATTCGATTGATGTTCTTATTTGAGGGTTCAGGTTGGTTTAGAGACATATCTACGGGGCATAAGCGAAACCCTCTGTGGCACTGCTTGTCAAAAGGGTAACACAACTAAAACGTGATTTAATTTGAAAAGCTTCTGCCAAATTAAAACATTATCGTTGTTCATCATCTCCCTGGTTTCCCTGTCATGGCCTTCTTGGTGTTCCTCTCAGGCCTCAGCAGGATGATGTAACACTTGGGCACAAAGATACACAGCAGGAGTCCGAAGCTGGACGCCAGGATGGCAAAGATCTCCACGGCAACCGTGAACTTCCCCGGAGAACTGACGTGAGCTGGGATGAACGACACCCACACGGCGCAGAAGATCAGCATGCTGAAGGTGATGAGCTTGGCCTCGTTGAAGTTGTCCGGGAGTTTCCTGGCCAGGAAGGCCAAGAGGAGGCAGAGGGAGGCCAGCAGGCCGATGTACCCCAGGACCAGGTAGAATCCTGGGGGCCAAGACTCCTTGCACTCCACCACCACCTGGGGATTAACATTTCACATTTGAGTTACTGAAAAGATTTTTGTCCAGAACGATGTACAAATAGGGCATGTAGAAGGATATTTCAGATGACCAATGAGAGGGCTTCACCTTCCCTGTGGCTCCCAGGTAGAAGGGGTTCCTGAAGGGATAGGGTGGAGCCAAGGCCAGCCAGCCTGCACAGAGACACACCTGGAAAAGAGTCACCAACAGGCCCACAACCAGAGAGTTTAGACATAGCTGTGGTTAGCAGGACAATATTGAAACACAAAACTGTGTGAGGTTTGTTTTTTACCGAGGTCTGAATCTCAGGTACCTTATGTGATAATTAATGACCCTGATCATTATCATTATGTTAATTATTAACGCGAATGAAGCAAATTTTCGATTTGCGTTCATTTGTGTTTTTTTGCAAAAATTGGTAGGAGCCAACCGTTTTATTTTTGTCGTCAACCCCCCCAAAAAAAATTGTCAGTGACATCTCAACATTGCTAAACTTTCGTGACACAGTGTGACACACAAATGTTTTGCTTGAATTGAACATTTTCAATTCAAGCGAAAGACGCGAAAAGACGCAAATAGTGCGAATTTGCGTAATTCGGGTCGATCTCGCCGAAGGGGAAATTTGCTTCACGTTCAGTGTGAACACAACATAAGAATTTGTAGTGTCAGAATTCATGAGGCCTGTGTCATCCATAACAACAGAACAGGGGGGATTTTAACCTGTGAACTCTTGCTTTTACCCCTGAAACCACATTAATCCCCTCCCCGTAAGCAGTATTGGTGTAACTCCAGTGTGTACCTACCTGCGGAACCGTGGTGCCAAAGATGAGCGCCCTCTGCTGGGTGGGGCCGAACAGCTTCAGCGCCCTGGACCCGGGGGCCGTGGCCCGGAAGGCCAGCAGGACCACGATGGTCTTGACCAGCAGGCAGGAGAGACAGAGGACGAAGCTGATCCCAAACGCAGCCTGACGGAACCGACACGCCCACTCCGAGGGCCGACCAATGAACACCAGCGAACACAGGAAGCAGAGCTTGAGTGACAGCAGAAGCAGGAAGCTCAGCTCTGAGTTGTTGGCCCGGACGATGGGCGTGGCCCGGTGACGGTGGAACACGGCGGTGATGGCGGTTGTCGTGGCGATGCCCAGGAGGGTGAGGGCGACGAGGATGGCGCCCATGGTGTTGGAGAAGGACAGGAAGTCGTCCACTCCGGCCACGCACGACTTCCTGTCTCTGTCTGACCAGTGGTACTCAGGACACTGGATGCACTCTGTGGAACCTGTAAGAACATGACAACATGAGAACACAGAAATCACACATCTCCATCAAACATATGGCCTACATGCACACATACATTCTCACAAATTCAATGCGTCATATAATCTAATCTAATCTAGTGTGTTTGTGTACTGGAGCTTTGCAGGAGGATTCTACCAGTCTGGTTGCTGATCTGCCCGTCAGGGCAGGGCAGGCAGTCGAAGCAGCAGCGGGGTCTTCCTGGTTGTGTGGCCTGTCGGGTGCCCGGGGGGCAGGGAGAGGTGCACACAGACTCAGGCACCTGGACACGAGGCACACAGGTGAGTCAGGTCGGTTTTATCCACTTTTTTCCAATGTGAAGTACAGAGGGTGGTTTGAGCCAGAAATCTAGAGATCAGCAGTCAAATGCTCTAACCACTGGAAACTTAACATATTCAATTAAAAAATATATTTTTAAATCAGACGTCACCTTGTTTTGGCCTCCTGACCACACGATGGCGCTCTCCTTCATCAGCAGTTGCTGTCCTTCAGGGGCGGAGCCATCGTATGAGCCTACCTTACGAAACCTTCATACAAGGCCAATACAGTTTTAACATAACCACAAACATCATATAATGCCCTTCTACAAGCCCATAGAAAGAATTCATCATCATTTTTACAAAAGTAACATAGACAGGGGATTTAAACCTCTTGACCTCTGGACTCAAAACAGACCAATGTTCTACCACTGACCTAGGCCACTACCCTTTTATAGATAATACATAAGGGCATGTCTAATAATATATACATTTATAAATATTATAATGATGCGAACCTGATGCCTCCACCCCCGTCCTTCTGCCAGCTGATGATGTCGTAAAGAGGAACAGGTTCTCCATTAGCATCAAACTGCACCTTCTCGCCAAACTGGTTGGTGAAACGTACCCGCTTGAGGTGGTGTAGCAGCTGGAGGTGGGAGAGAGAAAGTAGCACAATGTCCTTAGTGTTTATTTACAGGGGGGATTTGAACCTTCAATCTCTTGATCTGCAGCCAAATGCTGTACTTCTGAACAATACTTTTACTCAAACACACACGTAATTTTTTTTTATACCCTTACTGTAGGTCAACATGCTGATACTCACACAGACACACACACACACACACACACACAGAGCGTATGTACCTGTGTGGGTGTGAAGGCTGTGCTGGTGAGGTTGCAGCTTCCTGGGCCTTGGCCTGTGGATCCACACTGCAGCATGTCATGCAGGGCGTGGGCGATGGCGTACACTGCCTTGTACACGTTATAGGACACCCTCACTTGGGACACCTCCGTATAACTGGTGTTGGTGTCCCTCACGTCTTCCAGACCGGTGCAAGCCCCCACGTCTTTAAGAGAGGCCGAGCCTCGCTCCCCTCCGAACGGCAGCCTGCATCCAAACAGCTCCTCCCACAGCATGTTGGTGAACTCTGACCCCGGGGCAGCCGAGGGGCGGACCCGGACCAGGAAGTCCCTCAGGCCGGGGATGTGGACCCCGGGGAAGGAGAAGCCCAGTGTCCCCTCCAGGAGGGAGTGGAAGGGAGCGGAGGACAAGACGGAGGCCGTGACCCAGGCCTCGCTGGCCACCCACTGGATCCCCGTCACGTTCCTGCTCGCCAGCTGAGGAGGGGACAGTCAGAGGAGGGAAATAACCTGACGAAGAGGTTGTTTTGACATCTATCCAAAGAGCGCTCTTCCAGAGAGGAGAATGACCCTCCCCAGAGAAGAGAGGGATCCCAGAGGAGAGAGAGAACCAGAGAAGGAGAGAGAGAACCAGAGAAGGAGAGAGAGACCAAGAGAAGGATGATGACCCACCTCAGAGAGGAGCCCCAGCAGCTGTCCCTCGGTGGCGAACACCACCACCACCCTGGCTGTGGAGCTCACCAGGGCGTCGGCCAGGGCCCCCACCTGGGCCGGGGAGGGGGAACTGGGGAGGGTGAGGTGGAACGCGGGGCAGCCTCCCTGCTCCTCCAGCTGCTTGGAGAATGCCTGGATGCCGTAACGGCTGTAGTCATCCTGGTACACACACACGCATACACGCACACACACACGCATACACACATACATATTCACACAGAACTTTATTTTAAAATTTCATATAAACAAACAGCATGTGAAAACTGTAGGCTACTCTTTTTGAACACGAATAATACTTGTGTTTTACATTATTATTATTATTGTTATTATTATTATTATGACCTCAACCATGTTAGTGCCATCTTACCTCGGTGCCCACAGTGCCCACCCAGCTCCAGCCGAAGTGTGTGACCAGCTGGACCAGCCCCCGTACCTGGAACAGGTCGCTGGGCACGGTGCGCAGGAAGGAGGGGTAGACACGCTTGTCTGTCAGACAGGTACAGGTGGCAAAGTAACTCACCTGGAGACCGCAGCGACAGAGAAGGACTCAGTAACACACCTGGCGGACAGGCCACGGTGAGAACACACCATTTTATCCATTTTATGTATTAACATCTAATATGACAAAATATCTTCCTCTCTCCCCTCTCCACTCTCCCCTCTCCCCTCTCCTCTCTCCCCTCTCCCCTCTCCCCTCTCCCCTCTCCTCTCTCCCCTCTCCTCTCTCCCCTCTCCTCTCTCCTCTCCCCTCTCCCCTCTCCCCTCTCCTCTCTCCTCTCCCTCTCCCCTCTCCCCTCTCCCCTCTCCACTCTCCCCTCTCCTCTCTCCTCTCTCCACTCTCCCCTCTCCCTCTCCCCTCTCCCCTCTCCACTCTCCACTCTCCTCTCTCCACTCTCCTCTCTCCACTCTCCTCTCTCCTCTCCCTCTCCCCTCTCCCTCTCCCCTCTCCCCTCTCCCCTCTCCACTCTCCTCTCTCCTCTCTCCCCTCTCCCTCTCCCCTCTCCACTCTCCCTCTCTCCCTCTCTCCTCTCTCCTCTCCCCTCTCCCCTCTCCCCTCTCCCTCTCTCCCTCTCCCCTCTCCCTCTCCCTCTCCCTCTCTCCACTCTCCTCTCCCCTCTCCCCTCTCCCCTCTCCCTCTCTCCTCTCTCCTCTCTCCTCTCTCCTCTCCCTCTCCTCACCAGAGGGATGTTGAAGGGGCCCAGGGTGTGAGCCAAGGCTCCAGTAGGAGAGGAGGAGGCCAGGCCAATCACAGCAGGGACAGGGGCTCCAGCCAGGCACCGTGGCTCCTCCACACCCTCCTCCACCACCCTCCTCCACACCGTAGGCTCCCTGTGAGGAGACCAGAGCGAGCGCTCCGAGCAGGCTGGTGCGGACGTCGTCGCAGCTGTCCAGGATCCTGTAGCCGAGCTTCACGCCCGGCAGCAGCGTGGCGTCACGGTTCACCTCCTCAACCGCGAACACCATGGTCATCAGCCAGCGGAATGCCCGGTAATCGAACCTGGAGAGGAGGAGAGAGGATGGAGGAGAGGAGGAGAGGAGGAAGGAGGAGATGTGTGTGTTTAGAGGAGCTGGGCGTGTGTTGGGGGACAGTCTGGAGCAGGTTGGCCATCTCCACTCACCCATAGCAGGCAGCTCTCAGCGGCTGACTCCCGTAGCTGTGCTCCCACTCTGGGGCCAGGTAGTGGATGGGGAACAGCCCTCCGATCACCACATCCCCCTGGGCCTGCATCACCGGAGGGCTCCGGCTCACCAGGCTAACACAGCCTGTGCCGTTCCACCCAGTGACACTCACCCTGGACCAAGAGTCAGAGCCAGAGGTAGACCCAGTCCCAGCCCCAGCCCTTACCACAGCCCCAGCCCCAGCCCCAGCCCTTACCACAGCCCCAGCCCCAGCCTCCTCCATCAGCTCCATGGGGTGGCCCTCCCCCAGACCCAGGCACAGAGGTCCAGACAGCAAGCTGATCAGCACCCAGAACATGCCCTCAGGTAACGGCACCATGAACCCTGCCCAGGGGTTGGTGGTGGAGCAGGTGGTGGAGACACAGCAGGCAATGGAGCAGGCGATGGAGCAGGCGATGGAGTCAGAGGAGATGTCATCCAGAGCCCATCAACAGAGAGGGCACGGCTGTGAAAGGACGCCTGGCTGGAGGTCAGCGCAGCAACCTCAGTCTGAAGACGACAGAGCTGCTCAGTCACAGCATCCGCCAGGAACCGATGTGTTCGTAGAGAGAAGACCTCTCAGAGAAGTACAGCTGGATGACCCGCCTTTATAAACATGGTCACGCTCTCGTCATCAGAGATGTGCTGTGATTGACAGTTGGTTAGACCAATCCAGGGACCAGGTATACATTTGGGGCAGAGCATGAGGCTGATCAATCAGAACACTGCAACACAGAGTCAATGCCCAGGGCTTTTGAACATTTTATGCTTTTAAACTGTTGCGTTATAAAAGTACTTTGTACTTTGTGCTTTTTTTGAGTTTGCCAGTGGCATACTCTGCCGTTTTTACAGCATACAGCAAACTGTCTCAACAAATAACAAGTTGTAAAGTTGTTGGATTAGAAAGTATTGGTATTTGGGGAGAAAACAGACTTTAAACTACTAAAATACACATATCCTCTTTCTTCCAAATATATTTACTATCTTTGCTATCTGAATTATTAATATCTGTAATGGTGGCTTTATGATTGAATGTTAGCTGTGTTGGTGATTATAAACTAATGCTGAAAGTTACTTCCGATGGAAAATAAGATTATTTTGGTTCTCTTTTACGTTACGCTGGAACTGGGATATTTCTGAGTGAACCATACAAGTTTAAGTGCCGAAAAAATATCAGAATCCGGTTTATTCTCAAGTAAATTTAGGTTACACAAAATAATTAGATTTGGTGGGTTTGACGCATGCAATGAAGGTATTTAAAAAACAAATGTCAGTCTTATTCAAAATACTATAAAATTGAAATATGGCTGTTGTAATGTGCAATAGTAACTAGAAATGCATTAATGTAACGCTTTTACAAGTACAATAACACAACAACAATTGAACATTGAAGATGTTTATTAGAATTATAGGGCTGGTAGCACGCCAAGCCCGGTGGATGAAGAGGCTGGTGGCAGAGCCGAGCCTGATGTTAGGAGATGGTGGCGCCCAGGAAATGGAAAGACTCCACAGGGTTGACTGGGAAGTCAACCCTGTTTTGAGATTTTTTACAATATTTGACTTGCCTTTTTGTCTGGCCCATAACTCTGCCTAGGAAGCTCCTACAAGCCCCAAACTTGGCCTGGCCTGTTCATCAGAGTCCCCTCTACAGGCATGGTTTGGATTTTATTTTGAGATTTCTGGCCATATTTGTGTTGCCTTTTTGTCCGGCCCATAACTCGGCCCCGGAAGCTCCTACAAGCCCCAAACTTGGCCTGGCCTGTTCATCAGAGTCCCCTCTACAGGCATGGTTTGGATTTTATTTTGAGATTTTTTACAATATTTGACTTGCCTTTTTGTCTGGCCCATAACTCTGCCTAGGAAGCTCCTACAAGCCCCAAACTTGGCCTGGCCTGTTCATCAGAGTCCCCTCTACAGGCATGGTTTGGATTTTATTTTGAGATTTTTTACAATATTTGACTTGCCTTTTTGTCTGGCCCATAACTCTGCCTAGGAAGCTCCTACAAGCCCCAAACTTGGCCTGGCCTGTTCATCAGAGTCCCCTCTACAGGCATGGTTTGGATTTTATTTTGAGATTTCTGGCCATATTTGTGTTGCCTTTTTGTCCGGCCCATAACTCGGCCCAGGAAGCTCCTACAAGCCCCAAACTTGGCCTGGCCTGTTCATCAGAGTCCCCTCTACAGGCATGGTTTGGATTTTATTTTGAGATTTTTTACAATATTTGACTTGCCTTTTTGTCTGGCCCATAACTCTGCCTAGGAAGCTCCTACAAGCCCCAAACTTGGCCTGGCCTGTTCATCAGAGTCCCCTCTACAGGCATGGTTTGGATTTTATTTTGAGATTTCTGGCCATATTTGTGTTGCCTTTTTGTCCGGCCCATAACTCGGCCCCGGAAGCTCCTACAAGCCCCAAACTTGGCCTGGCCTGTTCATCAGAGTCCCCTCTACAGGCATGGTTTGGATTTTATTTTGAGATTTTTTACAATATTTGACTTGCCTTTTTGTCTGGCCCATAACTCTGCCTAGGAAGCTCCTACAAGCCCCAAACTTGGCCTGGTCTGTTCATCAGAGTCCCCTCTACAGGCATGGTTTGGATTTTATTTTGAGATTTTTTACAATATTTGACTTGCCTTTTTGTCTGGCCCATAACTCTGCCTAGGAAGCTCCTACAAGCCCCAAACTTGGCCTGGCCTGTTCATCAGAGTCCCCTCTACAGGCATGGTTTGGATTTTATTTTGAGATTTCTGGCCATATTTGTGTTGCCTTTTTGTCCGGCCCATAACTCGGCCCAGGAAGCTCCTACAAGCCCCAAACTTGGCCTGGCCTGTTCATCAGAGTCCCCTCTACAGGCATGGTTTGGATTTTATTTTGAGATTTTTTACAATATTTGACTTGCCTTTTTGTCTGGCCCATAACTCTGCCTAGGAAGCTCCTACAAGCCCCAAACTTGGCCTGGCCTGTTCATCAGAGTCCCCTCTACAGGCATGGTTTGGATTTTATTTTGAGATTTCTGGCCATATTTGTGTTGCCTTTTTGTCCGGCCCATAACTCGGCCCCGGAAGCTCCTACAAGCCCCAAACTTGGCCTGGCCTGTTCATCAGAGTCCCCTCTACAGGCATGGTTTGGATTTTATTTTGAGATTTTTTACAATATTTGACTTGCCTTTTTGTCTGGCCCATAACTCTGCCTAGGAAGCTCCTACAAGCCCCAAACTTGGCCTGGTCTGTTCATCAGAGTCCCCTCTACAGGCATGGTTTGGATTTTATTTTGAGATTTTTTACAATATTTGACTTGCCTTTTTGTCTGGCCCATAACTCTGCCTAGGAAGCTCCTACAAGCCCCAAACTTGGCCTGGCCTGTTCATCAGAGTCCCCTCTACAGGCATGGTTTGGATTTTATTTTGAGATTTCTGGCCATATTTGTGTTGCCTTTTTGTCCGGCCCATAACTCGGCCCCGGAAGCTCCTACAAGCCCCAAACTTGGCCTGGCCTGTTCATCAGAGTCCCCTCTACAGGCATGGTTTGGATTTTATTTTGAGATTTTTTACAATATTTGACTTGCCTTTTTGTCTGGCCCATAACTCTGCCTAGGAAGCTCCTACAAGCCCCAAACTTGGCCTGGCCTGTTCATCAGAGTCCCCTCTACAGGCATGGTTTGGATTTTATTTTGAGATTTCTGGCCATATTTGTGTTGCCTTTTTGTCCGGCCCATAACTCGGCCCCGTAAGCTCCTACAAGCCCCAAACTTGGCCTGGCCTGTTCATCAGAGTCCCCTCTACAGGCATGGTTTGGATTTTATTTTGAGATTTTTTACAATATTTGACTTGCCTTTTTGTCTGGCCCATAACTCTGCCTAGGAAGCTCCTACAAGCCCCAAACTTGGCCTGGTCTGTTCATCAGAGTCCCCTCTACAGGCATGGTTTGGATTTTATTTTGAGATTTTTTACAATATTTGACTTGCCTTTTTGTCTGGCCCATAACTCTGCCTAGGAAGCTCCTACAAGCCCCAAACTTGGCCTGGCCTGTTCATCAGAGTCCCCTCTACAGGCATGGTTTGGATTTTATTTTGAGATTTCTGGCCATATTTGTGTTGCCTTTTTGTCCGGCCCATAACTCGGCCCCGGAAGCTCCTACAAGCCCCAAACTTGGCCTGGCCTGTTCATCAGAGTCCCCTCTACAGGCATGGTTTGGATTTTATTTTGAGATTTTTTACAATATTTGACTTGCCTTTTTGTCTGGCCCATAACTCTGCCTAGGAAGCTCCTACAAGCCCCAAACTTGGCCTGGCCTGTTCATCAGAGTCCCCTCTACAGGCATGGTTTGGATTTTATTTTGAGATTTTTTACAATATTTGACTTGCCTTTTTGTCTGGCCCATAACTCTGCCTAGGAAGCTCCTACAAGCCCCAAACTTGGCCTGGCCTGTTCATCAGAGTCCCCTCTACAGGCATGGTTTGGATTTTATTTTGAGATTTCTGGCCATATTTGTGTTGCCTTTTTATCCGGCCCATAACTCGGCCCCGGAAGCTCCTACAAGCCCCAAACTTGGCCTGGCCTGTTCATCAGAGTCCCCTCTACAGGCATGGTTTGGATTTTATTTTGAGATTTTTTACAATATTTGACTTGCCTTTTTGTCTGGCCCATAACTCTGCCTAGGAAGCTCCTACAAGCCCCAAACTTGGCCTGGCCTGTTCATCAGAGTCCCCTCTACAGGCATGGTTTGGATTTTATTTTGAGATTTCTGGCCATATTTGTGTTGCCTTTTTGTCTGGCCCATAACTCGGCCCCGGAAGCTCCTACAAGCCCCAAACTTGGCCTGGCCTGTTCATCAGAGTCCCCTCTACAGGCATGGTTTGGATTTTATTTTGAGATTTTTTACAATATTTGACTTGCCTTTTTGTCTGGCCCATAACTCTGCCTAGGAAGCTCCTACAAGCCCCAAACTTGGCCTGGCCTGTTCATCAGAGTCCCCTCTACAGGCATGGTTTGGATTTTATTTTGAGATTTCTGGCCATATTTGTGTTGCCTTTTTGTCCGGCCCATAACTCGGCCCCGTAAGCTCCTACAAGCCCCAAACTTGGCCTGGCCTGTTCATCAGAGTCCCCTCTACAGGCATGGTTTGGATTTTATTTTGAGATTTTTTACAATATTTGACTTGCCTTTTTGTCTGGCCCATAACTCTGCCTAGGAAGCTCCTACAAGCCCCAAACTTGGCCTGGCCTGTTCATCAGAGTCCCCTCTACAGGCATGGTTTGGATTTTATTTTGAGATTTCTGGCCATATTTGTGTTGCCTTTTTGTCCGGCCCATAACTCGGCCCCGGAAGCTCCTACAAGCCCCAAACTTGGCCTGGCCTGTTCATCAGAGTCCCCTCTACAGGCATGGTTTGGATTTTATTTTGAGATTTTTTACAATATTTGACTTGCCTTTTTGTCTGGCCCATAACTCTGCCTAGGAAGCTCCTACAAGCCCCAAACTTGGCCTGGCCTGTTCATCAGAGTCCCCTCTACAGGCATGGTTTGGATTTTATTTTGAGATTTCTGGCCATATTTGTGTTGCCTTTTTGTCTGGCCCATAACTCTGCCTAGGAAGCTCCTACAAGCCCCAAACTTGGCCTGGTCTGTTCATCAGAGTCCCCTCTACAGGCATGGTTTGGATTTTATTTTGAGATTTTTTACAATATTTGACTTGCCTTTTTGTCTGGCCCATAACTCTGCCTAGGAAGCTCCTACAAGCCCCAAACTTGGCCTGGTCTGTTCATCAGAGTCCCCTCTACAGGCATGGTTTGGATTTTATTTTGAGATTTTTTACAATATTTGACTTGCCTTTTTGTCTGGCCCATAACTCTGCCTAGGAAGCTCCTACAAGCCCCAAACTTGGCCTGGCCTGTTCATCAGAGTCCCCTCTACAGGCATGGTTTGGATTTTATTTTGAGATTTCTGGCCATATTTGTGTTGCCTTTTTGTCCCGGCCCATAACTCGGCCCCGGAAGCTCCTACAAGCCCCAAACTTGGCCTGGCCTGTTCATCAGAGTCCCCTCTACAGGCATGGTTTGGATTTTATTTTGAGATTTTTTACAATATTTGACTTGCCTTTTTGTCTGGCCCATAACTCTGCTTAGGAAGCTCCTACAAGCCCCAAACTTGGCCTGGTCTGTTCATCAGAGTCCCCTCTACAGGCATGGTTTGGATTTTATTTTGAGATTTTTTACAATATTTGACTTGCCTTTTTGTCTGGCCCATAACTCTGCCTAGGAAGCTCCTACAAGCCCCAAACTTGGCCTGGCCTGTTCATCAGAGTCCCCTCTACAGGCATGGTTTGGATTTTATTTTGAGATTTCTGGCCATATTTGTGTTGCCTTTTTGTCCGGCCCATAACTCGGCCCCGGAAGCTCCTACAAGCCCCAAACTTGGCCTGGCCTGTTCATCAGAGTCCCCTCTACAGGCATGGTTTGGATTTTATTTTGAGATTTCTGGCCATATTTGTGTTGCCTTTTTGTCCGGCCCATAACTCGGCCCAGGAAGCTCCTACAAGCCCCAAACTTGGCCTGGCTTGTTCATCAGAGTCCCCTCTACAGGCATGGTTTGGATTTTATTTTGAGATTTTTTACAATATTTGACTTGCCTTTTTGTCTGGCCCATAACTCTGCCTAGGAAGCTCCTACAAGCCCCAAACTTGGCCTGGCCTGTTCATCAGAGTCCCCTCTACAGGCATGGTTTGGATTTTATTTTGAGATTTTTTACAATATTTGACTTGCCTTTTTGTCTGGCCCATAACTCTGCCTAGGAAGCTCCTACAAGCCCCAAACTTGGCCTGGCCTGTTCATCAGAGTCCCCTCACCATTATGCAGCACGGGTGCATTACAATGAAAATGTGTTGGCAAGTTGTGTCTAAACAGGTGAAAAGTGCTTATGGTTTTGCCAAAAGAGTGATTGATTCAATCAGTGGGTTTAGGCAACTGAGCATTTGGTTCAGACAATAGGGTTTAGTGTTTTAGCAATTGAGAAAAACTGTACTAAGCTGTGTTTAACAGTGTGGCACTGTCTGTGTTGTGACAGCCAGGAAGGGTTGTCTGCCTTTGAGCTCTCAGAGGAGCAAGCCTTCAACAGCCCACCAGAGGGAGAGGGAGGAAGAGGAGAGGAGAGGAGAGGAGAGGAGGGGAGAGGAGGGGAGAGGAGGGGAGGGGAGGAGGGGAGGGGAGGAGAATAGAGGAGGGGAGGAGGGGAGAGGAGAGGAGGGGAAAGGAGGGGAAGAGAGGAGGGGAAAGGAGGGGAAAGGAAGGGAGGAGATGAGGGGATAGGAGAGGACGGGAGGGGAGGACGAGAGAATAATAATGAGGATGGTTTGTGGGGGGGTGTCTGAGTGTCTGGGCCTGTGTGCTAGCAGCACAGACACAGATCTAGACAAGAGAGGGTAGGGAGGAGAGAAGGAGAGAAGGAGAGGGGAGGAAAGGAGAGAGGAAGAGAGGAGAGGGGAGGAAAGAGTAAGAGAGGAGAGGAGGAGAGGGGGAAAGGTGGATGAGAAAGGCACGTAGGTAGGACGAGGCATGCTCCATATCTACATGGAGAGTAGTATGTTACTGCCACCTAGTGGACACGATGAAGTACAGCTTAGTAGTCTGTCCATTAGACTCCCATATAATGCATCACATAATGGCCATTGACCTGCATTTAAATACCCCAAAGGAAATTAACTTACATTTAATATGTACCTATATCTCGTCTTTAACAAATAAACAAACACAGTGGCACTACACATTAATTTGGCATTCGGCCTAATCGTGTTATGCCAGTGTAAAGAAAAAACAAAAACATAATAATGTGTCCATTTAGCAGATGCTTTTATCCCAAAGGGGGATTCAAACCTGTGACCACTGGCTCTGCAGTCCAATGCTCTGCCACTGACCAACATCTAGAATACCTCTTTTGGTCTAAAAAAGAAGCCACTGCCCCCATCTCTGTTCCCTGGCATTCCCCTGCCCACCTGACACCAGGTACGCCCACGCCCCCCCCCCCCCCCCCTCCTGTGAGACGAGGCCATGACGTCAGCCCCCCTCCCAGGCCGACACAACACTCCATAAAACTGAGGGACGAAGGGAGAGAGCGAGGGAGAGACAAGAAGGCAGTCATGGTGGTGTCCCTGCATCACTACCTCTATCTCTGTCTCACCTTTCTGCAGCACTCCTCCTCCAACTCTTCCTCCTGCCGTCTGAGAGAGCACTTCAACCTGAGTGGAATGCACCTGGAGGGAGATGTGGTTCTGGGCGGACTGTTTGAGGTCCACTTCTACAGCACTCATCCAGAACTGTCCTTCACCACCGAGCCACAGCAGCTTGTCTGTGAGGGGTGAGGGGTTCTTGCACCTGACACACACACACACACCACCCTGACCTGACACACACACCAGCCTGACCTGACACACACACCAGCCTGACCTGACACACACACCAGTAGAGGGTTCTGGAATGGTAGGATTTCAGATACAACATGGAATTCAATTTACTGACTTGATAGTTTGGGAATTGATGAGTCCCAAACTTATTGATTGATCATGTGTTAATGGACTTGACTGTGTAAATAGATGGCTTGTTTTATGTGTTTATTTTATGTTACTTAGTTCAACAGTGCTCCTCTCTGACTCCCTGGTGTGGAGGGAGACTGGGGTCATGTCTGTGTGCTCTGAGGGAGGCTGGGGTCATGTCTGTGTGCTCTGAGGGAGGCTGGGGTCGTGTCTGTGTGCTCTGAGGGAGGCTGGGGTCGTGTCTGTGTGCTCTGAGGGAGGCTGGGGTCATGTCTGTGTGCTCTGAGGGAGGCTGGGGTCATGTCTGTGTGCTCTGAGGGAGGCTGGGGTCATGTCTGTGTGCTCTGAGGGAGGCTGGGGTCATGTCTGTGTGCTCTGAGGGAGGCTGGGGTCATGTCTGTGTGCTCTGAGGGAGGCTGGGGTCATGTCTGTTCGCTCTACTCTCTGTCAGGTTTGACGTGGCAGGTTTCCGACAGGCCCAGACCATGGCCTTCACCATTGAGGAGATCAACAAGAACCCACACCTGCTGCCTAACGTAACCCTTGGATACCATCTCTACGACAACTGCCTCCAGCTGGGGGTAGCGTTCCGTGCCGCCCTATCACTGGCCAGCGGGACGGAGGACGAGTTTCTACTGGACAAGGACTGCAGAGGGTCGCCCCCGGTGATGGGGATTGTGGGGGATCCAGGCTCGACTCACTCCATCGCCATCTCCAGCGTCCTGGGGCTGTTTAGGGTGCCCATGGCAAGTGTCTGTCTGTCACCAGACTGGAAGCACCGTACATCACTTGCAATTTAAGCTTTTTGTCCACAGGTCTGTAGTATGTTTTTTTTTTAAGTGCATGTCTGTGTCCACAGGTTTATGCCATAAACATTTTTCAAAGTGCTGGTCTGTGTCCACAGGTCTGTTTCATGAATGTTCTAAAGTGTGGATGTGCTTCACCTGTCACAGGTGAGTTACTACGCCACCTGTTCCTGCCTGAGTGATCGGCAGGCGTACCCCTCCTTCTTCAGGACCATCCCCAGTGACGCCTTCCAGGTACCCACAAACTATTCTTTAGTGTGTTAGTAAATAGAATATATCTAATAAATACAATTTTCAATTTCAATGAAATTCAAACACAGCAACATGTGTCTGTATCGGCAGCTGTGTACCACTGAGATCAAGCCATTATTTATTGTGTTTCGGCTGTAAAAAAAATTGTTGTACAGACTATTTTTTAACAAATCTCTTAGTGTACTCCATGAAGTTCCACATTTAAATGGGCCTGTTTATGAAAAATATATAATTATTCTGGGGTCCAAAAAAATACAAATAAAAAACGAATTTTACTGAATAATAAAAGAATTATGAGAATAGGGGTTAGTACATTTCTATTTTCTTATTCCTTTATTAGTAATAACAAAGATATATTCCATCCTGGCTCTTCTTCAGGTGCGAGCCATGTTGCAGATCCTGAGACGGTTTGGATGGACCTGGGTCGGCCTTCTGGTCAGCGACGACGACTACGGTCGCCATGCCGCCCGCTCCTTCCTCCAGGGCCTGGCTCACGACCGCGCCGGCTGCCCGGCCTATCATGAGGTGCTGCCGGGCCACAGCGCCCCGGACGAGTACCGCAGGATCGTGTCTGTGGTCAGGGCCTCCACTGCCAGAGTGGTGGTGGTGTTCTCCAACCAGGGATACATGCTCCCCCTTCTGGACGAGGTGAATATTACACCTTGTACATTCAATGAATGTCATGAGGATGTTACGGTAAAATAGGTTGAATTGATCGTTTACAGGTAAAATATTTGTTTTCATTTGACATTTTCTTCATTTAGCAGACGCTTTCATCCAAAGTGTCAGATATTTTTAAACGTACAAACAGAAACTACAGCAGAAAACTGAGGATTAGAAAGTGAAAAGTTCAAATAGTATTTTGGTAGCTTGATTCAAGGAACGGTCTGTATTTTACCAGGTACAGTGGGAAAATTATGCGAAAAAAGATACAAAGTAGGTAGCACTTCTCGCTTTTGTATGCCTACACAGGATAAGGTTGTGATTATTAACAACAGTCCAGCGGAGTTGCCGAGCTGAGTTGGCGAGCCAAACAAATTATTAAATAATAAAAAATAAGCAGTAAGGGGGGGGGGGTGCTGGTCGTGTATTGCATGCCGCACTATCTGATCAAATTGACAGTTCTCTCTACAGTCAGAGCTCGAGCAAGAAGGTGGAACGTAAGGGAGATACCCTTTCCAAAACTTGTAAGGGCCTAATAGTTGAGAGACGCAGTGTGAAAGACCCAGAGAAACACAAATATCCAACGAGGCAAAATCCCGGACAATTTTGGAATCCCTGCCGGACGCATTTTTTAGGTCTCAAAAAGTGGAAATGTCCGGGTAAAATAGGACGTCTGGTCACCCTAGGTTAGGCTCTCCCTGTCAATACACATGCTAGAAAGAGTTTTGGCTTGCTATTGTTGTTGATAATGTTGATTCCGGCTGTGTGTGAAGGTGGTGAGCCAGAACGTGACTGGTCTGCAGTGGATCGCGAGCGAGGCCTGGACCATCGCCATTGTCCTCCACACCCCCAGACTCATGCCCTACGTGGGGGGCACGCTGGGCATCGCCATCCGCCGTGGAGAGATCCCCGCACTCAGGGAGTTCCTGTCAAGTCTCCGCCCTGACAAACACCCAAGCAACCAACATGGGCAGAGCATGGCAAAGATTTTATTTTATTTTACCATTATTTCAAACGAAAATAAAACATTTCAACTTCAACGGGGAGTCAGGTGGATGAGCGCTTAGGGAATCGGGCTAGTAATCTGAAGGTTGCCAGTTCGATTCCCGGCCGTGCAAAAATGACGTTGTGTCCTTGGGCAAAGCACATTCACCCTACTTGCCTCGGGGGGAATGTCCCTGTACTTACTCTAAGTTGCTCTGCATACGAGCGTCTGCTAAATGTAAATGTAACTTGTATTTACTGCTAGTCTCTTATGTTTTGCTATATTTCAAGAGAATATCCTCACAAAACATTTTAGTCTTTTTTAAACTTGATTTTCTTTTAATAAACAGCATCTTTAATTTCCATCTCTTTGGCAGGTGTGGCAGTTTTGGGAGGAGGTCTTTGGCTGCAGGTTTGAGCCTGCTGGGCTGGGCGTTCCTGTTTGCTCTGGACAGGAGGCCCTGGCCCCTCAGGCCCAGCTATATCTGGATGTTTCTGACCTGAGGGCAGAGTACAACATCTACAAGGCTGTGTACACCCTGGCCCACGCCCTCCACAGCCTGCTGCGGTGTGTCCCAGGGCAGGGGCCCTTCCCAGGGCGCAGCTGTGCCAGCATGGACAACATGGAGCCCTGGCAGGTGAGGAAAACACACGGTTATAAATGTAGCGTGGCTAGGCCGCCTGGCAAGGGTTTGCCGGCAGTTGAAGGACTGGTGTGAAGCAGTGTTGTGCCTTTAGCTCGCTGGGTTAGTGTGAGCTGTGCTGGGTGGGAGATCGGGGATCTAATCTCACTCGTTGCAAAAAATAAATGACCATATGTGCTTCTCTTGTGTCTCCCCCTTGTGGCCAGTTGGTTTATTATCTGGAGAGAGTCAACTTCACCACCGGGTTTGGGGACAGAGTGTTGTTCGACGAGAATGGAGATGCCCTGCCCATCTATGACATCATGAACTGGGCGTGGCTCCCTGGACGGAAGTGTGAAGGTTCAGAATGTGGGTGCGGTCGATGAGTCACTTCCTGTTGGGGAACAGCTAATACTCCATGAAGACAAAATCTTCTGGAATTTCAAAGACAAAAAGGTCAAATGTTATGTTTCGATAGAACGCGCGATAAGTACTTTGTTCATCCCCTAAAGGAAATTGCAGATGTTGAACATTATTTCTTGTGTATAGAAAATGCCCATTATTTGACTTACTTCCTTTCCTTGCAGCCCCCCAAGTCAGTGTGCAGTGAGAGCTGCCCTCCTGGCACCCGATTGGCCAACAGGAAGGGCCAGCCAGTCTGCTGCTTCGACTGCATCCCCTGTTCTGACTGGGGAGGTCAGCAACCACACTGGTGAGGGCACAGTCCCATGTGAACATCATATTTATCCATTTTTTGCCAAAACGACTAAATCTGCCCCATCCTACTCTACCACCCCCTGCCCCTTTCCTCTCTCTGTCTCTCTCTCCCAGACTCCACAGAGTGTTCTGTGTGTCCTGAGGACTACTGGTCCGACCCACAGAGAACCCAGTGTATCCCCAAGACAGAGGAGTTCCTGTCTTACTCTGAACCCCTGGGCATGTCCCTGGCCGCCATCTCCCTGCTGGGCGCCGTCCTCACCGCCGTGGTCATGGCGATCTTCGTCCTCCACCGGAACACGCCTGTGGTGCGTGCCAACAACTCCGAGCTCAGTTTCCTCGTCCTGCTGTCACTCAAACTCTGCTTCCTGTGCTCGCTGCTGTTCATTGGCCGGCCCCAGCTGTGGGCGTGCCAGCTGAGGCATGCGGCGTTCGGGATCAGCTTCGTGCTGTGTGTCTCCTGCATCCTGGTGAAGACCGTGGTGGTTCTGGGGGTCTTCAGGGCCTCCAAGCCAGGCGGAGAAACCATCATGAAGTGGTTCGGGGCCCGGCACCAGAGAGGGACCGTGCTGGCTCTTACATCCGTACAGACCGCCATCTGCACGGGCTGGCTGCTGCTAGCATCTCCCACACCGCATAAGAACACCCGCTACCAGAGCGATACGATAGTGTACGAGTGTGTGGTGGGGTCTGTTGCTGGGTTTGCTGCATTGCTGGGATACATCGCCCTGCTGGCTGTCCTCAGCTTCCTCCTGGCCTTCCTGGCCCGGAACCTTCCAGACAACTTCAACGAGGCCAAGCTCATCACCTTCAGCATGCTGATCTTCTGCGCTGTGTGGGTGGCGTTCGTTCCCGCCTACGTCAGCTCTCCGGGGAAGTACGCCGACGTGGTGGAGATCTTCGCCATCCTGGCCTCCAGTTACGGCCTGCTGTTGGCGCTGTTCGGGCCCAAGTGTTACATCATCCTGCTGAGGCCTGAGAGGAACACCAAGAAGGCCATCATGGGTCGGGCGGCACCCAAGACATGAGGCTCTTCGGACACTGCACCCCTCCCTGCTTCTACCTCACCATTTTCTTCTGACTAGATGAAATACCTTCTTCCACCCGTCATCCCTTCATCCTTTTAAAAGAGTCTGCTAAATGCATAAAATAAAATTGTGTGGCATGAAGGTTATTAATGAGAGACCCCTTGTAGAGATCACACCCTGCTCCTACCTGCCCCCTACCTCCAGGGGCAGGGGGGCAGGGGGCCAGGGGCCGGGGGGGCGGGGCCTCATAACCAGAGCGCAAGCAATATGTTGTGCAGTGAAAGAAAGAACAGTTACATGAGATTCTCCAATGCTCCCTTCATTAAAGATGTCATGTGACTGATCTGAAAATGGAATGATTATTAAGATTTATTACATATTGGTGCACAGGTGTAGACTATACTGGATAGGTATGTGTGTAATTTTAAATACATATAAGTAATGGATTTACTGGACTCATGTAAGCTTTGCTGTCACGGTTTAGGCCGTGTTGAATTACCTCCGAAAATTAGAATTCGTCATAGGACCAAACCAAATATATCATTGGATAGGTTTGGATTAGGAGAGTAACACAGTGCCAATCCGAAGGCTCTGCTTGGTTCCTGATGTGAAATATTGACGTCTGAACTTGGACTTTTACCTCAGAAATGTGGTATTCTAGGTGGCGCTGTTGATCCCCTGTTGCCTCCTCCCGGAAGTGAGTCTCTGCAGGTTGGGATGTCTGGACTACTGTTTACCGAAAGTAGATGTACTTCCTTAATAATATCAGCTTATATTGTACATTACACATCACAATTGTGTGTCATATCACAAAGTAAAATTAGTAAATAGTTATCACCCTGGCCTCTTTGCTTGTGGCGTTTCTGCAGCTGCCTTGCAGTAAAGCAGTTAGCCTAGCTATCTCCCAGAAGTTAACGAGCTGCTAAACTAATGTTCTGCTAGAGGTAGTCACGCGAGTTTTCGTGACGTTAGTGAAGTAAGTAGTGTCATTGACTGTGGCTAGCAAGTTAGCCACCGTTAGCTTAACTTTTCGCCACAAAAACTTAATTTCTACTTAAACCATGCAACGGAACGTAAATAAAAATACAAGCAACTCAATCGCTACCAAGACGAAACTTCTGACATCGACGTTGTCTATGTAGTCCAAATATTGACGAAGGCTTAGGGGTGCGATGAAAAAAATAAAAAATAATAATAATATATGTGAGAGAACAAAGGTTGTGGCCTTGTCGAAGGCAAGCACACCCAATTATTAATATCTGTAATGGTGGCTGAATGATTGAATGTTAGCTGTGTTTGTGATTAATCTGTGTTTAATAGCGTGGCACTGTCTGAGAGACAGCCAGGAATGGTTGTCTGTCTGAGAGCTCTCAGGGGAGCAAGCCTTCAACAGCCCACCAGAGGGAGAGGGAGGAAGAGGAGAAGAGGGGAAAGGAGGAGGGGAGAGGAGGAGAGTAAGAGAGGAGAGAGGAGGAGAGGGGGAAAGGTGGATAAGAAAGGCACGTAGGTAGGACGAGGCATGCTCCATATCTACATGGAGAGTAGTATGTTACTGCCACCTAGTGGACACGATGAAGTACAGCTTAGTAGTCTGTCCATTAGACTCCCATATAATGCTTTTATCCCTAGGGGGATTCAAACCTGTGACCACTGGCTCTGCAGTCCAATGCTCTGCCACTGACCTACATCTAGAATACCTCTTTTGGTCTAAAAAAAGAAGCCACTGCCCCCATCTCTGTTCCCTGGCATTCCCCTGCCCACCTGACACCAGGTACGCCCACGCCCCCCCCCCCCCCCCCCTCCTGTGAGACGAGGCCATGATGTCAGCCCCCCTCCCAGGCCGACACAACACTCCATAAAACTGAGGGACGAAGGGAGAGAGCGAGGGAGAGAGCGAGGGAGAGACAGAAGGCAGTCATGGTGGTGTCCCTGCATCACTACCTCTATCTCTGTCTCACCTTTCTGCTGCGCTCCTCCTCCAACTCTTCCTCCTGCCGTCTGAGAGAGCACTTCAACCTGAGTGGAATGCACCTGGAGGGAGATGTGGTTCTGGGCGGTCTGTTTGAGGTCCACTTCTACAGCACTCATCCAGACCTGTCCTTCACCACCGAGCCACAGCAGCTTGTCTGTGAGGGGTGAGGGGTTCTCGCACCTGACACACACACCAGCCTGACCTGACACACACACCAGCCTGACCTGACACACACACCAGCCTGACCTGACACACACACCAGCCTGACCTGACACACACACCACCCTGACCTGACACACACACCACCCTGACCTGACACACACACCAGCCTGACCTGACACACACACCAGCCTGACCTGACACACACACCAGTAGAGGGTTCTGGAATGGTAGGATTTCAGACACAACATGGAATTTAATTTTTCTGACTTGATAGTTTGGAAATTGATGCCAGAGTCCCAAACTTATTGATTGATCATGTGTTAAAGGACTGTGTAAAAAGATGGCTTGTTTTATGTGTTTATTTTTATGTTACTTAGTTCAACAGTGCTCCTCCCTGACTGCCTGTGGTGGAGGGAGACTGGGGTCATGTCTGTGTGCTCTCTGTCAGGTTTTATGTGGAAGGTTTCCGATACGCCCAGACCATGGCCTTCACCATTGAGGAGATCAACAAGAACCCACACCTGCTGCCTAACGTAACACTGGGATACCATCTCTACGACAACTGCCTCCAGCTGGGGGTAGCGTTCCGTGCCGCCCTATCACTGGCCAGCGGGACGGAGGACGAGTTTCTACTGGACAAGGACTGCAGAGGGTCGCCCCCGGTGATGGGGATTGTGGGGGATTCGTCCTCGACTAACTCCATCGCCATCTCCAGCGTCCTGGGGCTGTTTAGGGTGCCCATGGCAAGTGTCTGTCTGTCACCAGACTGGAGGCACTGTACATGAATTTAAGCTTTTTGTCCACAAGTCTGTAGTCTGTTTGTTTCAAAGTGCTGGTCTGTGTCCACAGGTCTGTTTCATGAATGTTCTAAAGTGTGGATGTGCTTCACCTGTCACAGGTGAGTTACTACGCCACCTGTTCCTGCCTGAGTGATCGGCAGGCGTACCCCTCCTTCTTCAGGACCATCCCCAGTGACGCCTTCCAGGTACCCACAAACTATTCTTTAGTGTTAGTAAATAGTAGATATCTAATAAATACAATTTTCAATTTCAATGAAATTCAAACACAGCAACATGTGTCTGTATCGGCAGCTGTGTACCACATTGTTACATTTGAAACTACTGGCCCAGATTATCAGAACTGAGATCAAGCCATTTTTTTTTGTCTGTAAAAAAAAATCGGTGTACAGACAAATGTTAACAAATCTCTTAGTGTACTCCCTGAAGTTGCATAAATGAAAAATATATAATTATTCTGGGGTCAAAAAACAAAACAAATAAAAAACCTACTAACTAATTTTCCTGAATAATAAAAAAAATGAGAAGAGGGGTTACTATATTTCTATTTTCTTATTCCTTTATTAGTAATAACAAAGATATATTCCATAATCAAACAGCGTTCCTGGCTCTTCTTCAGGTGCGAGCCATGTTGCAGATCCTGAGACGGTTTGGATGGACCTGGGTCGGCCTTCTGGTCAGCGACGACGACTACGGTCGTCATGCCGCCCGCTCCTTCCTCCAGGGCCTGGCTCACGACCGCGCCGGCTGCCCGGCCTATCATGAGGTGCTGCCGGTCCACAGCGCCCCGGACGAGTACCGCAGGATCGTGTCTGTGGTCAGGGCCTCCACCGCCAGAGTGGTGGTGGTGTTCTCCAACCCGGGATACATGCTCCCCCTTCTGGACGAGGTGAATATTACACCTTGTACATTCAATAAATGTCATGAGGATGTTACGGTAAAATAGGGTGAATTGATCGTTTACAGGTAAAATATTCGTTCACATGTTACATTTTCTTCATTTAGCAGACGCTTTCATCCAAAGTGTTTTTAAACGTACAAACAGAAACTACAGCAGAACATTGAGGATTAGAAAGTGAAAAGTTCAAATAGTATTTCGGTAGCTTGATTCAAGGAACGGTCTGTATTTTACCAGGTATACAGTGCGAAAATTATGTAGCTAGCACTTCTCGCTTTTGTATGCCTACACAGGAAAAGGTTGTGATTATTAACAACAGTCCAGCGGAGTTGCCGAGCTGAGTTGGCGAGCCAAACAAATGATTAAATAATCAAAAATAAGCAGTAAGATAACATTGGTGCGGCCTCTTACCTACGACCCAATCACAACCGTGCTGATATTCAACAAAAAGGCGCTCTCGTTTGATATTGCTTAACCAACTGTCATAGTTGATTTAGCGCTGATCCCGGCTGTGTGTGAAGGTGGTGAGCCAGAACGTGAAAGGTCTGCAGTGGATCGCGAGCGAGGCCTGGACCAACGACATTGTCCTCCACACCCCCAGACTCATGCCCTACGTGGGGGGCACGCTGGGCATCGCCATCCGCCGTGGAGAGATCCCCGCACTCAGGGAGTTCCTGTCAAGTCTCCGCCCTGACAAACACCCCAGCAACCAACATGGGCAGAGCATGGCAAAGATTTTATTTTATTTGTCCATTTTTTCAAACGAATAAAAAACATTCAAACTTGTATTTACTGCTAGTCTCTTATGTTTAGCTATATTTCAAGAGAATATCCTCACAAAACATATATATTTTTTTTTTTACTTTTATTTAATTTATAAACAGCATTTTTAATTTCCATCTCTTTGGCAGGTGTGGCAGTTTTGGGAGGAGGTCTTTGGCTGCAGGTTTGAGCCTGCTGGGCTGGGCGTTCCTGTTTGCTCTGGACAGGAGGCCCTGGCCCCTCAGGCCCAGCTATATCTGGATGTTTCTGACCTGAGGGCAGAGTACAACATCTACAAGGCTGTGTACACCCTGGCCCACGCCCTCCACAGCCTGCTGCGGTGTGTCCCAGGGCAGGGGCCCTTCCCAGGGCACAGCTGTGCCAGCATGGACAACATGGAGCCCTGGCAGGTGAGGAAAACACACAGTTATAAATGTAGCATGGCTAGGCCGCCTGGCAAGGGTTTGCTGGAAATAGAAGGACTGGTGTGAAGCAGTGTTGTGCCTTTAGCTCGCTGGGTTAGTGTGAGCTGTGCTGGGTGGGAGATCGGGGATCTAATCTTACTCGTTGCAAAAAATAAATGACCATATGTGCTTCTCTTGTGTCTCCCCCTTGTGGCCAGTTGGTTTATTATCTGGAGAGAGTCAACTTCACCACCGGGTTTGGGGACAGAGTGTTGTTCGACGAGAATGGAGATGCCCTGCCCATCTATGACATCATGAACTGGGCGTGGCTCCCGGATGGAAGTGTGAAGGTTCAGAATGTGGGTGCGGTCGATGAGTCACTTCCTGTTGGGAACCAGCTAATACTCCATGAAGACAAAATCTTCTGGAATTTCAAAGACAAAAAGGTCAGACGTTATGTTTCGATAGAACACTAGATAAGTACTTTGTTCATCCCCTAAAGGAAATTGCAGATGTTGAACATTATTTCTTGTGTATAGAAAAAGTTATGCCCATTATTTGACCTACTTCCTTTCCTTCCAGCCCCCCAAGTCAGTGTGCAGTGAGAGCTGCCCTCCTGGCACCCGATTGGCCAACAGGAAGGGGCAGCCAGTCTGCTGCTTCGACTGCATCCCCTGTTCTGATGGGGAGGTCAGCAACCACACTGGTGAGGGCACAGTCCCATGTGAACATCATATTTATACATTTTTGCCAAAACGACTAAATCTGCCCCATCCTACTCTACCACCCCCTGCCCCTTTCCTCTCTCTCTCTCTTCCTCCCTCTCTATCTCTCTATCTCTCTCTCTCCCAGAGTGTTCTGTGTGTCCTGAGGACTACTGGTCCGACCCACAGAGAACCCAGTGCATCCCCAAGACAGAGGAGTTCCTGTCTTACTCTGAACCCCTGGGCATGTCCCTGGCCGCCATCTCCCTGCTGGGCGCCGTCCTCACCGCCGTGGTCATGGCGATCTTCGTCCGCCACCGGAACACGCCTGTGGTGCGCGCCAACAACTCCGAGCTCAGCTTCCTCGTCCTGCTGTCACTCAAACTCTGCTTCCTGTGCTCGCTGCTGTTCATTGGCCGGCCCAAGCTGTGGGCGTGCCAGCTGAGGCATGCGGCGTTCGGGATCAGCTTCGTGCTGTGTGTCTCCTGCATCCTGGTGAAGACCGTTGTGGTTCTGGGGGTCTTCAGGGCCTCCAAGCCAGGCGGAGAAACCATCATGAAGTGGTTCGGGGCCCGGCACCAGAGAGGGACCGTGCTGGCTCTTACGTCCGTACAGACCGCCATCTGCACGGGCTGGCTGCTGCTGGCGTCTCCCATGCCGCATAAGAACACCGACTACCAGAGCGATACAATGGTGTACGAGTGTGTGGTGGGGTCTGTTGCTGGGTTTGCTGCATTGCTGGGATACATCGCCCTGCTGGCTGTCCTCAGCTTCCTACTGGCCTTCCTGGCCCGGAACCTTCCAGACAACTTCAACGAGGCCAAGCTCATCACCTTCAGCATGCTGATCTTCTGCGCTGTGTGGGTGGCGTTCGTTCCCGCCTACGTCAGCTCTCCGGGGAAGTACGCCGACGTGGTGGAGATCTTCGCCATCCTGGCCTCCAGTTACGGCCTGCTGTTGGCGCTGTTCGGGCCCAAGTGTTACATCATCCTGCTGAGGCCTGAGAGGAACACCAAGAAGGCCATCATGGGTCGGGCGGCACCCAAGACATGAGGCTCTTCGGACACTGCACCCCTCCCTGCTTCTACCTCACCATTTTCTTCTGACTAGATGAAATACCTTCTTCCACCTGTCATCCCTTCATCCCTTTAAAGGAGTCTGCTAAATGCATAAAATAAAATAGTGTGGCATGAAGGTTATTAATGAGAGACCCCTTGTAGAGATCGCACCCTGCTCCTACTGGCAGTACGCAGCAGGAGCAGGGTGTCTCCCTATGTAGTTGATATCACTGCTGCAGCATAACTAAATAGATAACATTTTGTGTGAAATGGTACATGCCTGGACAACCATGCTGGATGTGGAGTCACCTTGGGGACACGAGGGAATGTTGACGACCAGAGATGTCAGGGGCAGGGGGCAGGGGGCCGGGGGGGCGGGGCCTCATAACCAGAGCGCCAAGCAATATGTTGTGCAGTGAAAGAAAGAACAGTTACATGAGATTCTCCAATGCTCCCTTCATTAAAGATGTCATGTGACTGATCTGAAAATTGAATGATTATAAGATTTATTACATATTGGTGAATAGGTGTAGACTATACTGTATAGGTATGTGTGTTCAGTTTGTTTTTCAAATTGAATTTTAAATACATATAAGTAATGGATTTACTGGATCCATGTAAGCTTTGCTGTCACGGTCTAGGCCGTGTTGAATTATGTAGTCAACGCCAAACTAATTTCAGACTTCACAAGGAATAAACTGAATAAATTGCCCATTTATATGGATTAATTTTCCATCACTATTCAACTATGAATGAATTACTCATGAATGCATTTTTCAATTACATGAAAGAAAAGAGCTTCAGGAATGTTTTTTTATTAATTTATTAATTTATACTTAATTAAAACATGTCATATGGGAAAAGAGAATTACACGCCATATGAAATGTAAAAAAAAAAGTTAATTAGTGGTATCAAATACACATAGCGGGTGGGAGGAGAAATGGGATACTTGTGTGTATTCAGCAGAGAAACTTTTTAAAATTTGTTCATGAATTCAGCATATGTATTGCTTCATTTAACTGCAGATGAAGACACAAAGGCTGAGTCAAAGCATTTGAAACAGTTATGAATTAAACTTTTTCTACTAGGTCAGTTCTTGGTCCATTAATCTTTTGTTCCTGGTGTCACATTGTCCATTTCAGAAGAATTCAGAGGGAGCTTGTGGATGAATTTAAATTATTAACAATAGAGTTTGGAGCATAATTATGATCATCTGAAAGTCTCATAACTGTACATTATATTTGTGGGTGCAGATCTTCTGTTATTTGGCCATCATCTGTTTCTTAGTGTTCCTCTCAGGCCTCAGCAGGATGATGTAACACTTTGGGGCGAAGATGCAGACCAGAAGTCCGTAACTGGAGGCCAGGATGGCAAAGATTTCCACGGCAACCGTGAACTTCCCCGGAGAGCTGACATAGGCGGGGACGAACGCAACCCACACGGCGCAGAAGATCAGCATGCTGAAGGTGATGAGCTTGGCCTCGTTGAAGTTGTCCGGGAGTTTCCTGGCCAGGAAGGCCAGGAGGAGGCAGAGGGAGGCCAGCAGGCCGATGTACCCCAGGACCAGGGAGAAGCCCACCACGGAGCCCACAGCAGCACACTTCAACACCACCTTGGAGCCCTGGAGGCCCAGGTCACGTTCAGGCAGGGGAGGACTCAGGAACAACCACACTGCACAGATCACCACCTGAAACACACAGAAGGTTCCAGAACCTTTGATCTCAGATTGAACATTTAGTAGACACTATAGGGTTCCATATAGTGTGGCAGGCTTTCCCTGTCTTAACAGCCCTTACCTGTACACAGGTAACGATGCAGACACTCCCTCTCTGCTGACTTGGGCCGAACCTCTTCATCAGAGCTCCAGCGCCGGGCTGGGAAGACCGGAACGCTGCCAGGACCACGATGGTCTTGACCAGCAGGCAGGAGAGACAGAGGACGAAGCTGATCCCAAACGCAGCCTGCTGGAGCCCACACGCCCACACAGATGGCTGACCAATGAACACCAGCGAACACAGGAAGCAGAGCTTGAGTGACAGCAGAAGCAGGAAGCTCAGCTCTGAGTTGTTTGCCCGCACCTGAAATTAGAAGAAAAGTGGACTTGAAGGACTGAAGATAGAAAGGAAGTGATGCAATGAACTCTCCCTAGTCAGGTGGAATTACTGTCATGTGATTGGCTCTCACCAGTGGGGTGTGTCTGTGGTACAGGAAGACAACAAACACCCCAACAGTGACCGCAGCACCAGACAGGGCGGCTGTTGTCAGGGTGATTCCCATGGTTTCGCTGAAGGAGAGGAACTCCAGCTGACGAGGGATGCAGGCCGTCTGCGCGCTGTTAGACCAGAACTCCTCAGGACAGCGCTCACACTGGAAGGAACCTGAAGGACAGCGAACAGAGAGATTCAAAGAAAGAAAGAGACATTTTATGAATTACTTGTCATGGAAGTAAACATCCTTGTTTCAGTCAGTAAAGTAGTGTTGATTCTCACCGGTTTGGTTGCTGACCTCCCCGTCAGAACAGGGGATGCAGTCGAAGCAGCAGACTGGCTGCCCCTTCCTGTTGGCCAATCGGGTGCCAGGAGGGCAGCTCTCACTGCACACTGACTTGGGGGGCTGCAACGTTAAAGACAGTAAAAACCACAGGCACAGTGCTGCTACCTACACTCAACTCACGATTTGATATGTGTCACGATATTGGGCTCACGATATGATACATATTGCGATATTGGGCTCACAATACGATACATATCGCGATACTGGGCTCATGATACGATACATATCGTGATATTGGGCTCACAATACGATTGTTGCACCCCTCCATCAAATTCTATATACCTAATGAAGTCTTCTTTCGCTTTTACCTCATTCGATCCCGTGATCCACTGGATGGCTGATTCATCAATATGGAGATCTGACCCTTTGACTTGACCAATGGTGGCCAGTTTGAGGGAGCCCTTGTTGGTGGGCCACCAGTTCACCAGGTCGTAGGCTGCAGGGATATCAGCGCCCCGGAAGTAGAACTCGTCCCCGAGAGGAGAGGTGAAGTTCACCCGTTTCAGATGCTGCAAAAGCTAATGCAAAGCAAATGCCTAAATAGAGAATGTACTATTTGGAAGAATTGATATGCACTTGGGTCACTGGGATGCATTTAGCTCACCTCCGCAGGGGAGAGGTTGTGGGGAGGGGAGCAAGCTGTCTCGTTGTTACCCCAGGAGGGGGTGTCTCTTTTGGGGCAGGAGAGCAGGCTGTGCAGGGCGTGGGCTGCAGCGTACACAGCCAGGTACACGCTATAGCTGGTCATCAGCTGAGAGGTGTCGGTGAAGGAGCTCTCTATTCCCCACAGAGTCTCTGCTCCGCTGCAGGGGGGCAGGTGGGGGGCAGTGGGTGGAGACGTGCTGTTTGTGTTTCCTGTCTCAGGGCGGCAACCAAACTCCATCTCCCAGAGTTCCCTGAGGATCCAATCTTCAGGATGCTGTGATGGATGCAGACCCCTCAGGTGAGCGCTGAACCCAGGCATCGGGGCACTTCCGATAGCCACGCCCAGAACACCGCGCACAACCTTGAAAAGGGCAGGGTTTTGGAGCAGCTCTGTACTGGTGCTCCAGGCCTCGCTGGCAAGAAACTGTCTGTCAGTCACCTGCAACACACAACAGAGACAGTGGTAGGTGGCAGCAGGGGCGCCGTATAGGGGGAAAAAGTTAGGACGATTCTAAGGGCCCCTGACTGACAGGGCCCCAAAAAAATTGGCAAAAAGTAATATAAAATTATATTATATTATATAAACCATCATCGAGTATATAATACATTTAAAAAATAGTAATACAATGAATGATCTCTTTGTTTTTACTTGTGTTTGGCAATAAAGGTTAAATATCCCTATTGACCAAAAAGTAAACATCCATATTGACCGACCATCCCCCTGTATCTGCATGAAATGGTTTGATCCTACCTTAGCGCACTTATCGGTGACTGTTTAGTTGCAGTCAGTAGATGCGTAGATAAGCTATTCTAAGTAACAAAGTTGTCACCGGCAGTATTAGCACTAGATAGAATAGCGATTGAAACAGTACCATCTGCTAACTGAAAATATGCCCCCAAAAAACGTAAATAAGCTTGACATTTATTTAGGGGGAAATGGCTAATTCAAAAGAAGTTTGCTGGAAGCGATCATTGTCAGTAACAATGCCAAATACAACCATTTGATCTTAGACTAGAGCCCTGCACGGTGGAGAAGCTGACCTCGGTAAATTGTGCTAAGCTAGCCTATCTGCTGTTGCTAGCCAAACTTAAGGGGATTGTTTGAATGCGCCGGAAATGAAAAACGTTTCTTTTGACATCAAGTTTAGGCTGTGGCATTGAAGACAGCGACACACCACACAAGCTTGAGTTTAAATACATTATTTAATGTGAAATTACCTAATGTACATACTCTTGAATTACTTAAATGTATGATGCTGCCAGTAGCCTACTGTGCGCAACAGTCTTACTACATCTATGCACGTTGTAGTTATGCGTCGTTGCTAACGTGTGCTGACGTTGTGACGTTGGGCTTGCACTGATTCCCTTTGGCGACAAAAGGCACTTTTTCCCACAAAAACGGGGGAATTGTTGCCATGGGGGCCGAAATTCATGGCGGCGCCCCTGGGTGGCAGTACCCTGATGACACAACTAAATTTGATCCAGCGGTATAATCTCACGTTTCTCTTGGCCAGCTCCAGGAGAAGGACTCTGGCGTCAGTGTACCAGGCAAACATAAGGATGACGCGAGCAGAGGAGGCCTGGATGGTACCAGCAGCCCGCTCCATGTCCCTCGCCAGAGTTGCCCTGGTGAAGGTCTCGAAGAACGCCAGACACACCCCTGTCCCTCGGACCTCCTCCTGGAACACCTGGAGCATGCCAGTGGAGGTTTGACAGATGGATAGTAAGGTCATGGTGGTTACATTCAGCACTCTGCAAGTCTTAGACACAAGTTAAAAAAATTAAATTAAATCTCAGCAGAAACTCTTTCAAAAATGATCACATGAAAAGACCATAGACAAATAATCTGAATATTACTCTTTTCAACTGACTAATGCAGTTGACCAGAAAATAAACATCTCAAGTCAAAATTCTTGCCCTACACCCCTAGCGAGACAGACCTGAATGCCCAGACGCCCGTAGTCGTTGTCCACAGCGATAGCCCCGACCCAGGACCAGCTGAAGCGCTGAGCGAGTCGGGCCATGGTCCGGGCCTGGTACACGTCACTGGGGATGGTTCTGAAGAAGTTGGGGTACCGATGTCTGTCGCTGAGACAGGGGCAGCTGGCCTGGTAGCTGATCTGGAAGAAATAATCTACTTAGTAACATTAATTTATTTTTACCTGATTACAGTAGATCACTGTTAAATAATAGTTCAGAAGCTATTGTATTTTTTGTATACAGTAGAACACAGTAGGATAAGTCCGTTTTAGATGATGCCCTGGACTATCTTTTAAACATTTATGTATTAAGGTATGTGATGTACATGTGTGGATCACAGGACTATTTTCCAGGGGTTGCTGAGTGTGTGTCCTCACCACAGGCACAGAGAGAGGCCCCAGAGTGTGTGTGAGTGTGTGTCCTCACCACAGGCACAGAGAGAGGCCCCAGAGTGTGTGTGAGTGTGTGTCCTCACCACAGGCACAGAGAGAGGCCCCAGAGTGCTGGAGAGGATCATACTCTGGGTGGACGAGGCATCACCGATGACCAGAGAAACAGAGTCTCCAGGGCGCTCATCTAGAGAGGAGTCAAATCAAATTAAACCTTATTTTTACAGCCCTTTTTTACAAGCAATGTCACAGATTCCATCTAAAACTCAAGGAAAGACAAGGAAAAACGTTATTGTCTGGTTGCCTTCTGCCTTGCTCCATGGTAGCTTCCTAGACAAGCTTATATTTGCTGTGCAAATAAAAAAAATTAAAGGCACGCAATGACAACAAATTATATTGATCATGGCACCAAGTACAGATTAAAACTAAAGTAACGAGCCTGGTTTGAAATGTAAAAAGTAGAAATTACAGATATTTGTGATATTCATGTTTCAATAAATTGAAAACGGAGGCTTTGTCTGTTACTATGGTAACTCATTTTAGAGCCAGCGCATTAATTTAGAATGGTGAACAGACACTTGAACTACTTAGTAGACCGTGTCCATTATCAGAAAATAATGGACACCGTGCAGCCAATCAGAATCGAGTATTCACCCAGACCATGGTGTAACACCTAATAACTCCTGGGCTGTGCAGGTGTGCTATGACCGCAGAACAACCCAGGCGTTATTTGGAGATACACCACACCCTCTCCTGGTTAATTGCTTTAATACTGTTTAGGTACTTTCAACACACAGGATAAGCAAGATCAACATGTTTTAGTGTCACACTTCAAAAACAAATCTGTATATCTTCAATAATTATCAACAGCTCTTTGATCTCTACAATGACTGGATGTGTTTTCAAGAAAAAAGGTTCTCTGCTCTCTCATTATCCAACACATCGACAGACTGGCGACAAGCTTTTCCAATCAATTCTGTACCTGCAGGTTTTCCAGCAGCTCCTGGAAGCGGAGAAGAGAGTTCACACTGTGGGCTCCCCCCGGCCACCAGAGACAGCGCCCCCCGGAGGCACCACGGGTGCATGCCACAGCTGTCTAGGATACGGTAGCCCAGACGCAGCCCCGGTAATAGGAAGGGATCCCGGTTAATCTCATCTACCGCAAACACCATGGCGTGTGCCCATTTCAGCGGTTGCACCTGGAAACTGAAACCATGGGTGCAACAACATGATCAAGATGTGTAATCGTCTGTATGGTGATGCAATAAGAATAAGAGTTATGCTGTATTATAACATGAACAAAACTTTTAAAATAAAATAAATTAGGGTGATTCTTGTAAGAAATCCTCATAATTTATCAATCTGAATAAACAAATGTATCACACTGTGGCAGCAATACTAATATATCTACTTAAAAACCTAAATATATAAAATCAGTAACAATACAAATCAATGTACTTTAGTAGCTTTTACCAGGGTTTCTACTTACAGATAACTGAGTAAATTATAAATGACAGAACATTATCAAGAACTGAATTCCCTTTGAAACAGCAGTCGAGACTGCAGCAGTTGTTTCTTTCTGATTTCACTTCTAAGGATATCATTAATACACTTAGCTACACAATTGTAACATGTCACATTAATTAAATATTTTGTTTTGTTTCAATAAAACTTCTTGATTCATCATGTGGCATTCAGGAAATTAAAAAAAAAACAATAATGTAAGTAAAGTCCTATACATATAGGGTGAGGGTTATACTGTATATATGTATACTGTATATACATTACTTTTTCAACCTTGCTTTAAGCATTTATTCTTGAAGCAATAATTTGAGTCAATACTCAAATGTAAGGCATCAAACAGAAATGAGCAGGTGTCCAATTTGAGCAAAACTCGTTAATAAAATTGTACTGCATGAAAACTCAGTTTTGTGTGTACAGTGTTAAGCAATAAGTAGAAGCCTTTAAAACAAAGTATCCAGAACAATCAGAACAATACATTTCCTTTAAAACAAACATTGAACAATAAACATGATCTGATATTTACCTGGCACAGGGTTGGAGGTCCAGGGGGGAAGTGAAGCGCAGGTCTGGGGCAGGAGGCTGGTTGTGGAAGGGGAAGAGCCCACCAATCAGCACGTCCCCATCCTGGGAGAGGCTCCGGTGATCCAGCGCCTCCGACTGGTCCCACCGCGAGCACACGGTGGCCTGGACCCCCTCCAGCCCCCAACCCCAGTCTGCCCCCCACATCCCTGCCCACCGCCCACAGCAGCAGGAGGGGCATGGCTGAGCTCTGCCACCCAGAGATGAACCAGGACAGGAACATGGACTGTGCAGGACAGGCATGGATATGAGTTCCTGTCAAGGGCAAGAGTGTGGTTTTATAATGACCATAGTGGCTACAAAGAACAAAACAAGTTATTGAAACAGAAGCCCCTCAAAAACACCTCCCCCTGGAGAGAGATGGCGTGATGAATGTTGAAGAGTTGGAAGCAAAGAAAAAAATATGTTTTTTGTTTTGCACCTTACAGCAATTGAAACATGTTTCGGTTGAGTAGGAGAGATAATAGGAGTTGAGGATGGGTGCAGGGGTTCAAAGCATGTGTATGAGTGTGTGTGTGTGTGTGTGTGTGTGTGTGTGTGTGTGTGTGTGTGTGTGTGTGTGTGTGGGTGTGTGTGTGTGTGAGTCTGTCATTCCCTCAAGTGTTGAGAGCTGAGGGGCTCAGACCGCAGGTGTGCCATTTCACACCTCCATTATTACTAATTTCACAAGCAATTAGATCCCATTATCCATACACAGCGAGAAGCAACAACACAGGGAGGAGGTTGTGTGTGTGTGTGCACATGTGTGTGTGTGTGTGTGATATGAGCGTGTCATGGCCAATGCAGACTGAAACCTCCGGGACATCACAATTACTGAAATGGTGTGGATAAGCAGATCCAGAGAGAGCGTTGGGCTGTTGTTGTGTTTCTGCAGCGTCATGGTGCCTGGCCGCTGTTGTGTTTCTGCAGCGTCATGGTGCCTGGCCGCTGAGAAGGCCTCACAAACCAACTCATCCTTCACTGTAGTCTTGAGAGAGTTGGAGGCTGTCGGCCACTGATTGGTCATTGTCTCGAATGGAAGAGATTTGAATTGTTATATGTTCATCCTACTCAATTATCTTACCTTGGCCTTACCTTATCATTTCCACCTTTTTTTCATTTATCGAAGCCGATTCTTGTATTGCAGTCCTGTGAGTAGGCCTATGTCCCGTTTCCAGTGTGTTCATGTGCTCAGACCATGGAGAGAGTTATCACGGCCGTAAATACATAATTTACAACCACTGCCTTTTGTATTCATCGCCTTGATATTCTGTACCAGCTGTAGTTTCTCATCTCATTCTTTGTGTTCACTTAAAAAATGCCGCAGATTATTCCCATGTCTTGGGTCTATTAATTATTCTTGAGTTATATTTCATCTGGTGTTGCTCTCTCCACTCAGCTGACTGATGAATATAGACGAACTCCAGAATCTAGACTGACATCACATCGCAGATGAATACTGACTTTCCTTCTACACCAAATTAACCAAGCCTGTCAAATTTCGGCTAAAACGTCTGATTGATTGAACAATCACATAGCCTGAGTGAACTGAACCAACCTTGTTGGGCAGGGTTCCGCTTGGATGCATTTGTCAATTCCAAGAAACATTCTGACTACAAATGAGGTTCCAGAATATATTTTATTTAAGCGTAACATTGACAATGATAATTAAGCAATCATAGGCCTATAGGAAAAGGGCAAAAACAACAAAAAAAACATTGTGTTGTTTTCACATGAAAATAGTTTATTAGTATGCTTGCTATCATCAACTATTCAATAGCCTACTATTGTTCTCACATACTAGTATAGGCTAGTCTATACGTGGACATGAAAGGTGTAAACATTTCTCATGATCGTTTCCGATAAATTCACTGGTTCTTTGTCATTTGGAAACATTAAAGTTTTCTGTGGAGATTAAATACAACCGGAGCTAGCTAGCTAGCCACTGTTAGCAAACGGCGTCACCAAACGGCACGCGTTAGTAACGACCACTCAGAAGGCTACTAATGGTGCAGTTTAATGCAGATAAAGTCTAGCGGAGCGGATTAAGACAATGCACTGAAAGGTTAAGCTAAAATAGTTTTGCTACCTATCTAAAACTGACAAAAAATATAGACCAGGGTTTTGATATAGCAGGGAACATACCTATATCTCCAGCAATTATGTTTTTGGGGGTATAGCTCAGTGAATAGAGATTTTGACTGGACATCAAGAGGTCACAAGTTAATATATTCATATTTGCCACCATTTGTTGTCATGTTTGTTATTTGGCCATCATCTGTTTCTTAGTGTTCCTCTCAGGCCTCAACAGGATGATGTAACACTTTGGGGCGAAGATGCAGGCCAGAAGTCCATAACTGGAGGCCAGGATGGCAAAGATTTCCACGGCAACCGTGAACTTCCCCGGAGAGCTGACGTAAGCTGGGACGAACGCGACCCACACGGCGCAGAAGATCAGCATGCTGAACGTGATGAGCTTGGCCTCGTTGAAGTTGTCTGGGAGTTTCCTGGCCAGGAAGGCCAGGAGGAGGCAGAGGGAGGCCAGCAGGCCGATGTACCCCAGGACCAGGGAGAAGCCCACCACGGAGCCCACAGCAGCACACTTCAACACCACCTTGGAGCCCTGGAGGCCCAGGTCACGTTCAGGCAGGGGAGGACTCAGGAACAACCACACTGCACAGATCACCACCTGAAACACACAGTAGGTTCCAGAACCTTTGATCTCAGATTGAACATTTAGTAGACACTATAGGGTTCCATATAGTGTGACAGGCTTTCCCTGTCTTAACAGCCCTTACCTGTACACAGGTAACGATGCAGACACTCCCTCTCTGCTGACTTGGGCCGAACCTCTTCATCAGAGCTCCAGCGCCGGGCTGGGAAGACCGGAACGCTGCCAGGACCACGATGGTCTTGACCAGCAGGCAGGAGAGACAGAGGACGAAGCTGATCCCAAACGCAGCCTGCTGGAGCCCACACGCCCACACAGATGGCTGACCAATGAACACCAGCGAACACAGGAAGCAGAGCTTGAGTGACAGCAGAAGCAGGAAGCTCAGCTCTGAGTTGTTTGCCCGCACCTGAAATTAGAAGAAAAGTGGACTTGAAGGACTGAAGATAGAAAGGAAGTGATGCAATGAACTCTCCCTAGTCAGGTGGAATTACTGTCATGTGATTGGCTCTCACCAGTGGGGTGTGTCTGTGGTACAGGAAGACAACAAACACCCCAACAGTGACCGCAGCACCAGACAGGGCGGCTGTTGTCAGGGTGATTCCCATGGTTTCGCTGAAGGAGAGGAACTCCAGCTGACGAGGGATGCAGGCCGTCTGCGCGCTGTTAGACCAGAACTCCTCAGGACAGCGCTCACACTGGAAGGAACCTGAAGGACAGCGAACAGAGAGATTCAAAGAAAGAAAGAGACATTTTATGAATTACTTGTCATGGAAGTAAACATCCTTGTTTCAGTCAGTAAAGTAGTGTTGATTCTCACCGGTTTGGTTGCTGACCTCCCCGTCAGAACAGGGGATGCAGTCGAAGCAGCAGACTGGCTGCCCCTTCCTGTTGGCCAATCGGGTGCCAGGAGGGCAGCTCTCACTGCACACTGACTTGGGGGGCTGCAACGTTAATGACAGGTCACATATTACGATTTGATATGTGTCACGATACTTGGTTCACGATATTATACATACCGCGATATTGGGCTCACGATACGATACATATCGCGATATTGGGCTCACGATACGATTTTTGCACCCGTACTGTTACTTCATGACTGCTTATACCATGTATAAGTATGTATGTAAATATGTATTTGATCAAATTCTAAATACCTAATCAAGTTTTCCTTTGCTTTTACCTCATTCGATCCCGTGATCCACTGGATGGCTGATTCATCAATGCGGAGATCCGACCCTTTGACTTGACCAATGGTGGCCAGTTTGAGGGAGCCCTTGTTGGTGGGCCACCAGTTCACCAGGTCGTAGGCTGCAGGGATATCAGCGCCCCGGAAGTAGAACTCGTCCCCGAGAGGAGAGGTGAAGTTCACCCGTTTCAGATGCTGCAAAAGCTAATGCAAAGCAAATGCCTAAATAGAGAATTTACTATTTGGAAGATTTGATATGCACTTGGGTCGCTGGGATGCATTTAGCTCACCTCCGCAGGGGAGAGGTTGTGGGGAGGGGAACAGGCTGAGTTGTTGCCCCAGGAGGGGGTGTCTTTGTTGGGGCAGGAGAGCAGGCTGTGCAGGGCGTGGGCTGCAGCGTACACAGCCAGGTACACGCTATAGCTGGTCCTCAGCTGAGAGGTGTCGGTGAAGGAGCTCTCTACTCCCCTCAGAGTCTCTGCTCCGCTGCAGGGGGGCAGGTGGGGGGCAGTGGGTGGAGACGTGCTGTTTGTGTTTCCTGTCTCAGGGCGGCAACCAAACTCCATCTCCCAGAGTTCCCTGAGGATCCAATCTTCAGGATGCTGTGATGGATGCAGACCCCTCAGGTGAGCGCTGAACCCAGGCATCGGGGCACTTCCGATAGCCACGCCCAGAACACCGCGCGCAACCTTGAAGAGGGCAGGGTTTTGGAGCAGCTCTGTACTGGTGCTCCAGGCCTCGCTGGCAAGAAACTGTCTGTCAGTCACCTGCAACACACAACACAGACAGTGGTAGGTGCCAGTACCCTGATGACACAGTGAAATTTGATCCAGCGGTATAATCTCACGTTTCTCTTGGCCAGCTCCAGGAGAAGGGCTCTGGCGTCAGTGTACCAGGCAAACACCAGGATGACGCGAGCAGAGGAGGCCTGGATCGTACCAGCAGCCCGCTCCATGTCCCTCGCCAGAGTTGCCCTGGTGAAGGTCTCGAAGAACGCCAGACACACCCCTGTCCCTCGGACCTCCTCCTGGAACACCTGGAGCATGCCAGTGGAGGTTTGACAGATGGATAGTAAGGTCATGGTGGTTACATTCAGCACTCTGCAAGTCTTAGACACAAGTAAAAAATTTAAATTAAATCTCAGCAGAAACTCTTTCAAAAATTATCACATGAAAAGACCATAGACAAATAATCTGAATATTGCTCTTTTAAACTGACTAATGCAGATACACCAGAAAAATAAACTCAAGTCAAAATTCTTGCCCTACACCCCTAGCGAGACAGACCTGAATGCCCAGACGCCCGTAGTCGTTGTCCACAGCAACGGCCCCGACCCAGGACCAGCTGAAGCGCTGAGCGAGTCGGGCCATGGTCCGGGCCTGGTACACGTCACTGGGGATGGTTCTGAAGAAGTTGGGGTACCGACGTCTGTCGCTGAGACAGGGGCAGCTGGCCTGGTAGCTGATCTGGAAGAATTGCAAGAACAACATAAAGACTCCAGATATTATTTTTTTTACGTTTATTTAGTTAAATACCTACAGCGTGCAGACACTCTTGCCAGAAAATGATCAAATAATGTAGCAAATGTAACTACGTATAATATTCAAAAACACATAATAGCGTAATGTGTGTCCTCACCACAGGCACAGAGAGAGGCCCCAGAGTGCTGGAGAGGATCATACTCTGGGTGGACGAGGCATCACCGATGACCAGAGAAACAGAGTCTCCAGGTCGCCCATCTAGAGAATCAAATTAAACCTTATTTTTTAAAGCCTTTTGTCACTGAGGTCTTCACACATTACTTCCACAGAACTGCATCTAAACCCACCTAGAACTCTCAAAGAAGACAAATATTATTATTTATTTTTTTTAGTTTTCGATTAAGTAAATTACACACAAAATAAAAAATTACTGAACAATACAAGGTTATGCAGAATGTTTGCACTCAATACCTTAACTGAACCCGCTGCACTGCTTTATATTTTGTACAATTTAATATTTTCCTTAAAAACAAATACAATAAAGACTGTACATTGTTTAGTTAAAAACACTCTTTTAGTTTTTGTTGGGGAAGCCTAAAAATCAAGCATTTATTTCCAATAACTCTGTTAGTCTGTATATGACAATGCCTTTAAACAGATCCACTCTCTCAAGACAGAAACATACCTGCAGATTTTCCTGCCTGTGCTCCACACTGCGGGCTCCCCCCGGCCACCAGAGACAGCGCCCCCCGGAGGCACCAGGGGTGCATGATACAGCTGTCCAGAATACGGTAGCCCAGACGCAGCCCCGGTAACAGGAAGGGATCCCGGTTAATCTCATCCACCGCAAACACCATGGCGTGTGCCCATCTCATTTGCTGCCCCTGGAAACTGAAACCATGGCGATAAGTGTTGGGAACCGAGAGAGACTCAGTTCAGATGCTTAACCGGCTTCACAAGGACACGTTTGTTATTCTGAGAGGAGAAAACTTTGGAAAATATTGTCAAATAAACTTACTGAATTCTCGTTCGAAAGTGGATTAGCACAAAAATTAAGAAATCATGGTTTATCATCCATGTATAGATGAACAAATATTCTTGACGTTAAGCAGAATAATGACTGAGAAACCAACAGATTAGTGCCACATAATTTCACATTCATAATATGATGTTAGTCCTTGTTAGTGTTTCAACATATTATTTCACATGGATGTTGTTTAACAGCTCCTTTTGTGTAAATAGTCTATTTCCATGACATAACATGAGAATGCAGGAACTAAGTAAGAACCTTAATTTAAGGTAAAAAAATTATACATATATAAATAAAATAAGAAGAATACTGAAAAAATTATAACTTATATAATAACTATAAGTAAAGCTAAAATACTTAATTCCCTGTTTATACACAATTGTAAACACACACATTTTACTAATAATTTAACAAATATGCTTTTGTACAATTTATGTGACTACTTCTGTAGATCAGTAGAAACAGTTTGTACTTTCCATATCTGAATATAATGAATTCTGACAGCTTCTCATTATCGACACACCACATTTACATTTATGCATTTAGCAGACGCTTTTATCCAAAGCGACTTCCAAGAGAGAGCTTTACAAAAGTGCATAGGTCAATGATCATAAACAACGACATAGCCCCAAAAACATTGCGGGTAACCAAAACATGAAGCATACATTGTGAAAAGCAAATAAGTGCCAATAGGAAGAAACATAAGAGCATGTAGTTAAACAAATTACAAATTAAACATGAACCTCAAAAGTGCGAGAGTGTACCTGTAGTACTTTGAAAGGCAAATAATGAATAAAAGCGGATTCAGAGGATTTAACTAAATAAGCAGAATACACATCAAAAAAGAATTATTCTAATGAAGACTTTCATACAGAGGAAATAAAACAGCCCAGAGCTGGAAACATCCAGAAAAACTATCAAATTAAAAGTAAAACATCAGAAGCTTAAAAAAACAAAACATTTTATAATACCTGCTAAATTGTTGCTTTTTAAACCAATGGTTCCTAGAACAAAGGTTGCCTTGTGAATTTCTTTATTTCTTTCGGAACTTTATGTTGTATTTGAGATCCTGTTGATCAACTGGAACCCACTACAGTCTGATGTTGCACTTAAGATATAGTAGTAGTTCAGAAAATTTTTACTTTGCACTGTGCCTGGTAAATACAATAGACATTTGATTCATTTAACGCTTTTTGTCCAAAATGACAGACAAATAATGCATATAGAAATACACTGTCCCTCGACTATGATTGTTCTGAGAACTCTGCACTTCTGTTCCTTGATCTTCTACGGTACTTTCTTTTATAGACTTTTCATACATCACTTTGGATTTAACCATCTGCTAAATTAATAAAACACAACATGTAACCCTGATGAGAAATCAGAACTTCAAACATGCTCTGATATTTACCTGGCACAGGGTTGGAGGTCCAGGGGGGAAGTGAAGCGCAGGTCTGGGGCAGGAGGCTGGTTGTGGAAGGGGAAGAGCCCACCAATCAGCACGTCCCCATCCTGGGAGAGGCTCCGGTGATCCAGCGCCTCCGACTGGTCCCACCGCGAGCACACGGTGGCCTGGACCCTTTCCAGCCCCCAACCCCGTCTGCCCCCCACATCCCTGCCCACCGCCCACAGCAGCAGGAGGGGCATGGCTGAGCTCTGCCACCCAGAGATGAACCAGGACAGGAACATGGACTGTGCAGGACAGGCATGGATATGAGTTCCTGTCAAGGGCAAGAGTGTGTTTTTATAATGACCATAGTGGCTACAAAGGACAAAACAAGTTGTTGAAACAGAAGCCCTCAAAAACACCTCCCCCTGGAGAGAGATGGCGTGATACTGTGTGACGTGTGTGCTGTGATGGGAGTCTGTGTGTGTGTGTGTGTGTGTGAGATGGGAGTCTGTGTGTGTGTGAGATGGGAGTCTGTGTGTGTGTGTGTGAGATGGGAGTCTGTGTGTGTGTGTGTGAGATGGGAGTCTGTGTGTGTGTGTGTGTGTGAGATGGGAGTCTGTGTGTGGATATTGTGTGAGAGGCGTGTTTGAGAGGTGTGTGGAAGTTTGTGTATGGAAGGTGTGTGTACAGTCTGTGTTACAGGTCTGTGTGTGTGTGAGAGTGTGTAACCCTGGACACAGACACTGACCAGTAAACACACACGATTACAGAGATGGAAAAACTGTGACTAAGAAGCCTGTGTTTTGTTCAAGTCACATGTCTCTGATTTTATTGCGTTGGTAAGAAAACTCTCAGTAATCTGTGGAGGAATCATACAAAGAAGAGAGGATGAACTTAAACACACAAAAATAAAAAAACTGCTCTTTTGTTTGTTCATCTAAAACCCTCGGTCCTCTGTTTGCAACTGTCTATCAAAAAAAAAAGTATTAATATTAGCCAGCTCAAGCATGAAACCTTATCAAAGTAATTAGAAAAAGTAAAGCTTTAAACTTCTAAAGTTTTGATTACGCAACAGAGGGGATATTTTCTTAGAGCTTGTTGATAAGAGAAAAAGCAGATCTGAGCAAGCATGTTGATGTACCATATAGTACTGTGGTGTATCCAATTGCAAGCATGTCTACATTCTGTTTTGCATCAATTGCAACTTGTCTTGTTCTGTGCAAAGGTAGTAGTACACAATTGTCTAATAGTTGGTGCATAGTCATGCTTGACATTTAACATGCAGAAAAACAGAAAACACAATCTTACAGTTTGTTCCTAACCAACAACTGGACTCTGGAAAAAAGAAAAGAAAATGATGTCCAAATCAACACAAACTTACAAATAACATTCAAAAGAGAAGGAAGACTCAGTTGATTAAGATCTCTGACCATGTTTGACTCCATATTTTCAAAAAAGACCATTAGACAAAACAGATAGACCTAAATTAAACAACCCATTAGGTTTCCTTGTTTTTTTGCTTGATAGTAAATATACATTGTTTGAACAGGAAACAGAATTACTGCAACAGGACAGCAACATGAACAATCAATGTAGGGCAGTTTTGCAGGAATCTGTTCCCAAAATCATTTCACACACTGAACCAGAACAGACAGTATTTATACAGGTTACATTTACAGTAAGACTGTCAAACCAGGAAGAGGATTTACAAATGAAGTGCGTCCTCATTGGACAGGACGCACAGGAAGTACTTTTATTACCGTCATTACCAGGAAGTAAGACTTAAGAACTGACAAGTTACATTTGCAAGTAGGGGGACATTGTCTCTGTGTGATTTGACAGAAGTCAGCCAGTATCGTCAGAAGCCCACAGGATCCAAAGAACAGTTACATATTTCAATCAGTTCCATTTGGCTCACAAGGCATTGCTCAAGAATTTTTTTGATTTATGACAATTGTCGAGTGAGTACTGAGTATTCTCGATGGTCATTAAGTCTACAGTGCTTTTAGCAGGAGCTAAGATCAATATATGTAGGATGAGACAAACCGATTGATTACCCATTAGCTTGTGTATTTTGCAGAAGTAAATTGTTTATGGTCAAGGGATCAGCTTTAGCTAACAGAATGCATTAGACAAAATTAGTGGATTTACATCGACATAGTTGTCTAGATTTAAGAAATTTTTATAACAAATTGTGTGATAATTTGGTTTTACAATCGTTGCCCTATTTAGTTTTGTTTTAAGAGTGCAACAGTTAGCTACCATGAGCTCTTAACTAGTTTAAGGTCCTGTTGCTGCAGCTAACGAGTCATTGGTCCCATGGCAACCCAACTTCCACGTTGTCATGACATCGTTGTCTCAACCGTGACATATTCACCCTAGAGCCGGAGCAGGAAGTAGACCTCAGGCTCAGAGGAGGAGCAAGGGGAGTCGGAGGTCAACAGTGAGTCATCAGTGTAGTACTGGTCTCCATAGTGGTCCCCGTATCCATAGCGCATGCTGGTGCACGCCCCCTCCGGCAGCCCCCTGGCTTCCAGGTGGTCCAGGTAGCCCCCGATGTAGGATCCGGTGGAGTGCCTGTTCACCGGGGGGTTCTGAGAAGCCGGCTTGTTGCGCAGCACTACCCCTCCCATACTGCAGGGGGCGCCGTTCAGCGTCCCTCCCCGGGGCTTCAAGGCCTCCTGCTGCCTCTCGCGGGCGCGGCTGTTGATGTGACGCACCCTGCTCTGGCTGCGGGAGGAGAGCCGGCGGGAGAGGGGGGGCGGGGTGTCCTCAACCTCAGGATCTGGAGGGGAGATGGGGGGCTGGGGGTGGGACTGGGGTTGGGGCTGGGACTGGTGCCAGGGTGGGAGGAGTTGGGGGAGTGACTGGGGCAGCCGGGGCGGCTGAGAGGGCTTGTCGCTGTCCTCCAGGCTCACCAGCCTCCTCAACTGCTCCGTGAGGCTGTCCGCAGACGGGGGCCGCTTGCCGAGGCCCCCCAGGGCCCCACCCCCCCTCCGCTCCCTCATGGACGGGGTGATGAAGCTACGGCTGATGATGTGGTACCTGCTCTGGAAGTTACACGAGATGTCCTCAGACGTCAGGTCGCCCAGGGACTTAGACTTGCAGGGGCTGGAAGCAATGGGGGACCGGGGGGCCTCGGGGCCCGGCTGAGGACTAGGGGTCAGAGAGGGGCCCATGTGTGTCTGTGGAAGGGGGTGTGGCTGGTTGTCCGTAGGGCTGTAGGCCTGAGTGGGGGGCTGGGTGTACACAGAGGCAGAGGGGAGGCATCCGGGGAGGCAGCCGTAGTCTGTCTGGCTGTGAGTGAGATCGCTGTCAGAGCTGGGAGAGTACAGGCCTCGCTCTCTGGACAGGCTCTCCTCATGGAAGCCTGCAGGGTTGTAGCTGTGTGGCTGGCTCAATGTCCTGCTGAACTGTCTACCGCCATTGGTCAGCTCCGCTCTGTCGTGGGGGGAGGGGCAGCTGGTGCGACATAGAGGGCTGGGATTGGTCGGTCTGGGGGCACGGGGTTGTCGGAAGGCGGAGTGCTGGGAGGCCAATGGGGCATGGCCAGGGGAGGGCTGGGAGGCCAATGGGGCGTGGCCAGGGGAGGGCTGGGAGGCCAATTGGGCGTGGCCAGGGGAGGGCTGGAGTGAGGGAAGGCTGAGGGGGGAGGGGCAGAGGGGGCGCTGCGTCTGGGGAGCGTAGCGCAGCGGGAGCTGGTCTTGGTGTGGGAGGTCTGGATTGGAGCGACTCTGCTGGTAGATGGCGTGGCGTTTGGTGGGGCTGGAGTGTCTCCAGGTCGGGGCGTGACGCGGCGACGCCACAACCGCCTCCGACGGATCCTCGTCCACGTTGACCTCCACCTCCATCAAACTACTTCCTGCCGAGTCCTGACACAACAGGAAGTGGTTCCCGTTCACGGAAGGGCGCGTGTGACTCCATGTCACGCCCCACTCTCTCTCTAACCCCGGGACAGAGTCCTCGTAACCGTCCAGGTAGCTCTCCCCTGTCTCCTCCAGCACTTCCCTCCAGGTGGGGGAGCTCCCCCAGGCCTCCGTGGCTTCCGTACCCGGGGGAGGAGGCACTCTGATCGGGGAGGGACCCAGACTGGCTGGGGGGGTGCTCTCCGCAGAGTCAGCCTGGATGTTCCTGATTGTCTGCTCCCTCAGGTTGTACACCGAGACGGGAGACAGCACCTCCTCGTCCAGGATGGTGTAGACCTCCTCCTGCTCCGTGGTCTCTGGGCTGGAGAAGAGAGGAGGGGGGCCGCCAGGGGGGGCCGCCAGGGGGGTTGGGAAGGAGAGAGGGCCTCCCGGTGAGTCGTGTGGTTGGGGGTGTGAGCCGTCTTCTGAGGAGAGAAGCAGCCTGTGATTTTGTCGGTGTAGCTGGAGGTTTTGTTTGCCTTATGAGGAGAAAGGGGGTTCCCTGGGGTTCTGCGAGGCAAGGGGGGGTCCGGGGGGGTCTGGGTGGGGGTACTGGAGCCCTGGAAACCGTGGAGATGGAGGGGAAGAGGATGGGGGGGAGGGGACGGGATGCCGTAGACGTGGCGGCCAGGGTTTCTGCCATTTACGGTCGTCATGGCGAGGTCACTCCTGTCAGCGGTGAGATCAAACTGGCCAATCAGAGCGGAGATCGACCCGCAGGTGTCGTTGTCGTTGCCGATAGAGACGGCGTCGATGAGTCGTGAGAGGGCGCTGTCCTGTAAGGAGGCGGGGCTACGCAGGTCTGAGCGATCCACGTTGACAGGGGAGCGGGGGGGTGCTGAGGAGGAGGAGGGGGGAGGGGCAGCAGTGCGGAGGGTGGAGCTGCGATCGGTCTCTGAAGGAGGGGAGGAAACATGGCTGCTGTCTGTCTTAGCGGGGTCGCTCTGGATACGCAACTTCCTCTGAGGAGAGCAGACATCCTCGTCTCTCGTTGGTCCATTCCGCACTCTCTCCTCCCCCTCACCTCTTCCTGCTTCTCCACCAATCACCAGGTAGGATATCACGTCTGATTGGTCGGGCTCTCCGGTCCTATCTGTGGGGTGGGTGGAAGGGGTGGAGACTCTGGTTTGAAGAGAAGCAGATGATTGGATGAGGAGATCCAAGGAGGCGGATCTAGGCCAGTCCACGGGGCCGGTTCCTATGGAAACACAATCAACCAATGAGTGGTAGGGAAGTGTGTGTGACCAGATCGTTCCAATATGGCACGATGGACGTCAAGCCAACTGACACATTTCACCCAGCCAGCACAACCAACAGCAACACAAACGAATGGAATGTACCACCAAAACACAACCGAGAAAGGCGGGGGTGGGGAGCGGACCGGACCATGGTGCAGGTCACAGAAGGAAACATGGATATTCAGGAGAGAGAGGACCAAATACGACCACTTAACCAGGTAGGGAACTTTATATGTTATAATTATACAGCAATTCTATGTTTGTGGTGCTTGTTAAGTCAAGTGAGATGAAGAATGTACGGCACACTGGAACAGGAGATGCTGAGGATGAGGCGACCTTAGTAGGGTTAGGGATTACCTGCTGGAACCTGCTAGTCACTTCTCTACTACAGGGAACAACAACAGAGAAGGAAGGAAGGAAGAAGACAGTTAAAGTCTGAAAGAGGAAGAAGCGAGTTTCTAGTGAAACACTGTCTTACAGTCTAGCTAAGGGCTCTCCAAACCCTGCTCCTGTAGGTCAAACCCTGCTCCTGTAGGTCAAACCCTGCTCCTGGAGGTCAAACCCTGCAGGTCAAACCCTGCTCCTGGAGGTCAAACCCTGCAGGTCAAACCCTGCTCCTGGAGGTCAAACCCTGCAGGTCCAACCCTGCTCCTGGAGAGATCCCCTCCTGTAGGGTTACACTCCAAACCCTGCTCCTGGAGAGATCAAACCCTGCTCCTGGAGAGATCAAACCCTGCTCCTGGAGAGATCCCCTCCTGTAGGTTTACACTCCAACCCTGCTCTGTAATATTTTCAAAGTCTCATTCTGATTGTTAGAGGACCATTCGAGGGTACCCACCTATGACAGTGTCTATGCCCAGGTCCAGGTGCTCCTGACTGGGAGAGCAAAGCGACAGCTGGCCCTGGAGCATCTTCTCTAGGGGCATGGAGAGCGGTCGATGGGTCAGGGAGGGTCGGGGTGGCGGGGCACGTGTCTCCACCCCCGCCGCCTCCCCTCCCGCCCCCGAGCTCCCCTTCCTGTCTCTCCTCTCCGACACACAGGAAGTGACACTTCCTTTCCTGTCTCTCCTGTCCGGCACACAGGAAGTGCCGCTCCCCTTCCTGTCCGAGGCGGAGGACGAGCCGCTGCCCTTCCTGTCCTTCCTGTCCGCAATGCAGGACGACGACTCTGCGAGCACCATCTTGGTTTTCTTGCGGCCCTTGGCGGGGGCGCTGGCCGTGCGGCGCAGGAGCTGGTCACTAAGAGAACGCTTCCTGGGGGTGGAGCTTGAGTGGGTGTCGACCGAGGACTTGGAGGCGCGGTTGAAAAGACCACGGATGCCTCGCAGCTGACGCCCCTGGGGGGGGAGGTGGGGGGAGGGGGGGGGGCGGAGAGAAGGAGAAGAGGAGGCAGGATTAGTATTCATAGATGGTTTAGAGTCCATCACCTGTAGAGGTGGGCTCAGTCACTCTCCTCTAAGACGACATCAAGGTGCAAGCAGGAAACACACACACAGACCGCGACGCTCCGCCCGTACACACGTAAGCCAGTCACCAGGAAACCTTCTTCATGCAGAGCAGGAACATGTTTACACCCACAGTAAAACAACACGTTTCCTTTTCCTGTCAACAGCAGGACACGGAACACAGCCACTGTACGTCATGACAAACACCAGCCCCTAGATGGCGCCACCAGCCAGACGCCACACACCAGTCAGACAACACAACAACAACTTCCTGATCTACAGCACCACAACATCAACATGAAGTCACCAAACAAACAAACAGCCTGCACGGCTGTTTACCAGCACCCACCCCCGGGACACAACAACAACACAACAACAAAACAGTTGACATGGTGACACTGTTGACATGGTGACACTGTTGACATGGTGACACTGTTGACATGGTGACACTGTGGTCACATCTCCTCCAGCAGCCTCGGCTCTGAGGCTCATGCTCGGAGGACATGCAGCAGCCGATACCTTGTTGGATCCTAGAAAGTGCATTATGGTGAAGCTGGGGTTCAGGACTAGGGGACTCCACTGGAGAAACACAGGGATAGACAGAGCTCAGCTTAGAGCAGAGAGAGAGAGAGCACCGCCACAGGAGACTAACACTAAAACATCCTCCTCTCACTGTGGGGCTTATACTGTGTACTCTGTGTTCCAGAGAGAGAGAGGGAGGGAGAGAGAGATATACAGAGAGAGAGAGAGAGAGAGAGAGAGATATATATAGATATAGAGAGAGAGAGAGAGAGAGAGAGAGAGAGAGATAGAGAGCAATAGAGAGAAATAGGCTAACACCATAGTAATGCTAGCTGGATGATGCCTCCTACCTTTCCATGGATGTCATGAACAGAGACGTGGATGAAGAGGGAGGCCTCTGTCAGTCCCTCTAAGTACACATGCCTGTAACCTGGTGGAGAGAGGAGGGAGGGAGGGAGGGAGGGAGGGAGGGAGGGAGGGAGGGAGGGAGGGAGGGAGGGAGGGAGGGAGGGGAGGGAGGGAGGGAGGGAGGGAGGGAGGGAGGGAGGGGAGGGAGGGAGGGAGGGAGGGGAGAGAGAGGGGAGAGAGAGACAGACATAGAGAGAGAGGAGCGTAAGGAGAGAGAGAGGGAGGGGAGAGAGATAGGAGAAGATAGATGAGTGACCTGACTCTAGCTGGGAGTTTAATATGGTGCTCATCCATGCCTCGCTCCAAGCAAAACACAGACAGCTCTGTCAATTACAGGACTTTGTGTCTGTGCGTATGTGTGTATCCGTGAGTGTGTGTGTGTCTGTGCGTATCCGTAAGTGTGTGTGTGTGTCCGCCACAGAGTAACAGACCTGGCATGAGACTGCTGAAGGCGATGGTCCGCTGGCCTACGAAGTCTCGACCAATAGGATCGTGGTCCCAGACCAGGAAGCGCACCATGGCGATCTCAGCCATGTGGAGGGTGAAGGACAGGGTCTCCTCCCACACAGGGTTAAAACCTGGCACACACACACACACACACACACACACACACACATATATATATATACACACACACACACACACACACATATATATATATATATACACACACACACACACACACACACACATATATATATATATACACACACACACACACACACATATATATATATATACACACACACATACACAGATATATATATATATATACACACACACACACACACAGATATATATATATACACACACACACAGATATATATATATATACACACACACACAGATATATATACATACACACACACACAGATATATATACATACACACACACACACACACACACACAAACACACCCAGTTTTAGACACCACACTGACACATGTTTTAGCGTTCTGGAAGTATTGAGCAAATGAGGTATTTCATGGATCGCTGCCCTCTCCACAGTCATCTAATAACCCTGCTGTTCTGCAGAGCACTGGGACCTTTCCCCACTGGATCCTCTGCTCTCCCCCTGCCACGGGCCCTCTTCCCTGGGGACCCCCCTGGTCTGTCCTGGTCTCCTGGAGTGTGTAAGTGTGTGTGTGTGTGTGTGAGAGAGAGTCTGAGTGTGTGAGTGTGTGAGTCTGAGTGAGTGTGTGTGGGTGTGAGTGTGAGTGAGTGTGTGACTGACCGTTGTCGTCCACTACTCGTGTCTGCTCCTTGCAGCAGTCCACTGGCAGGCCGATGATCTCCACCTCCACAAAGGGGTCAATAATCTGAATATAAGAGAGAGACAGAGAGAGACAGAGAGACAGAGATACAGAGAGAGAGAGAGAGAGAGAGAGAGAGAGAGGAGAGAGAGAGAGAGAGAGAGAGAGAGAGAGAGAGAGAGAGAGAGAGAGGAGAGAGAGAGAGAGAGAGAGACAAAGCATGTCAAATATGAGTTAGTTGGTCTTGGGAAGGACAGCTGAACAGACGTGGTTTCTCTCATTCTGGATAATCATGTAGATCTCAGCTGTGTGTGTGTGCATGATTACAGCTTTGAACAGTTGTCGTGTGTGTGTGTGTGTGCACCTCTCCCCGGTCCCCCAGCATTGAGTCAGGAGGTTTGGGCAGCTGCTGTCCACTAATGATCTTGAGGATGAGCTGCTTCTTGGGGCAGGCTGGGAGGGGGTCGTCACTGCAGGGGTTGAAGGAGCCTGAGGGACACACACACACAGCCAGGAGAACACTTCAGTCTGCCGAACTTTCCTGACCAACTCTTCAACCCTCCCCCCCTCCTCCACCGTGTGTGTGTGTAGTTGATATAGTGTGTGTGTGTGTGAGAGAGAGAGCGCACCGTTGCACATGGTGGGGGGTTTGAGGACGTAGCCTGAGTTTCCGTTCACCAGGAACTTGGAGCGGTTCAGCTGCATCATCCTTCCCTCCGTCTGGTAGTTCAGAGCCACTGGAGAACACATCACCCACTCATCACTCTGTTCACCCACTCATCACTCTGATCACCCACTCATCACTCTGTTCATCCACTCATCACTCTGTCTGTTCATCCACTCATCACTCTGTTCATCCACTCATCACTCTGTCTGTTCATCCACTCATCACTGTTCACCCACTTATCACTGTCTGTTCACCCACTCATCACTCTGTTCACCCACTCATCACTCTGTTCATCCACTCATCACTCTGTTCACCCACTCATCACTCTGATCACCCACTCATCACTCTGTTCATCCACTCATCACTCTGTCTGTTCACCCACTCATCACTCTGATCACCCACTCATCACTCTGTTCACCCACTCATCACTCTGTTCACCCACTCATCACTCTGATCACCCACTCATCACTCTGATCACCCACTCATCACTCAGTTCAATCAGACAGCACCTGCCAGACCGAGTCACCAATCAGACAGCACCTGCCAGACCGAGTCACCAATCAGACAGCACAGTACCGGGACCACAGCGAGACGGACAGCTGTCTCACCCAGTTGGCAGCCGATGTTCCAGTAGAGCTGGGGGTTGAAGTTGGAGGAGTCGATGCGGTAGGCAGAGGGGTAGATACGAGACAGCTGCCTCTGGTTGAAGCAGAGCAGGTTCTCAGCTCGGTGGCTGATCAGGGACTGGGCTCGCGTCTCGCTGAACGACAGGACGTCCCCTGGAGGTCCCTGAGAGGACGACAGGAAGAAGAGGAGCTGAGAGGAGGAGGAGGAGCTGAGAGGAGGAGGAGGAGCTGAGAGGAGGAGGAGGAGCTGAGAGGAGGAGGTGGAGCTGAGAGGAGGAGGAGCTGAGAGGAGGAGGTGGAGCTGAGAGGAGGAGGAGCTGAGAGGAGGAGAGGAGGGAGGACCACTGGAGGGAGTGACACAGACAGGGAGAGTGTGTGGTGTGTGTGTGAGTCACCTTCGTCCAGGCTGTCCTGGGAGGCTACAGAGTTGGTGAACACCACCAGGTCTGACAGGTCTCTGCTGAGCTTGATGGTCTTCCTCTTCCTCCCACCCCTGAGGAGGAGGAGGAGAGAGGGGGAGGGAGGGAGAGGAGAGGAGAGAGAGGGGGGAGGGAGGGAGGGAGGGAGAGGAGAGAGGGGGAGGGAGGGAGAGGAGAGGAGAGAGAGGGGGGAGGTAGGGAGAGGAGGGAGGGAGAGGGGGAGGGAGGGAGAGGAGGGAGGGAGGGAGAGGGGAGAGAGAGAGGGAGGGAGGGAGGGAGAGGAGAGAGAGGGAGGGAGATGAAAGATCAGGTACAGGTAACCTCACAGCACACACACACACTGATTGCAGCACAAATATCCTGTGGCAGCTTGCACACCACAGGAAGAAGCATCAAAGGAAATGCCTTAATAAAGTACTTACACACACACACACACACACACAACACACAATGGTAATTTATGGTGATTTCTGTGCAGAATGTTTCTACCTGAGCTAAAGGTTATTTTTGACATCCAGGTCAGTTTTTTTTCTCAGTCAACAAAACATTCGAGTTGTGGAAGCCAGGACATGTTTCACGCTACGCTGAGAGATGGAAAACACCAGGACCTGACAGGAGCCAAGGCCTCGTCTGTCTGAAGACGACTGTCTGAAGAATGGTTCAAACACCCCCAGGGCTTTCTAATCACAGATGGAGCCCTCGGGCAAAACCCACCAATAACCAGCCGCATTTCTGGGAGGAGGATAGCGAGGGCGACCAATAGGAGCTCACCTGTTTAGTTGTCCTCCCGCCTCTCTTCCGGATGTCTCCTGGCCGTCCTCCTCTCCCTCTTCACTCTGACACTTCAGCCGTGACTTGGAGTGCCTCTGCACACACACACACATTACATTACATTTACATTTAGTCATTTAGCAGACGCTCTTATCCAGAGCGAATTTACAGTAAGTACAGGGACATTCCCCCCCCGAGGCAGTAGGGTGAAGTGCCTTGCCCAAGACACAACGTCATTTGCGCAGCCAGGAATCGAACTGGCAACCTTCAGATTACTAGTCCCGACTCCCTCACCGCTCAGCCATCTGACTCCCTGACACGCACACACACACACACACATTTATAACATGAAGGTAATGCAGACATACAGAAACACTGTTCATCTGTTGTCACAATTTCCACTGAAAAAAAACACACTACATTCATGGAACCCACTTGAATTAATCATGGTGGTTTTAAACACCCGGCATCAACACAGAACCAACCCTTAGGCATGTTTAGGAGTCTGCCCACACCACAATGCTGCTGCTGTGTGTGTGTGTGTCTGTAGGGTGTGTGTTGTGTGTCTGAGTTGGTGAACACACACCCACACGAAATTTCCAGCTAAATGAGATAGCAGCGTGTGGAGGAAGGTATATAGGATATGTGTTATATATTCTGTTAACACACTTTGAATTTACCAGCAGTAAGTGGGATTGTTTTCGGTCTGGTTCATGACCTATTATTTCTGGGTATGTTGTGTGCTGCTGTAACTACATATTACAGCACGAGGCGTAAAGCTACCATATGGTTTGCACACACACACGACACACCACTACATAGTAGGTGGTGCGTCTGGGTGCAAACCTTGTGGCCAAGCTATGTTGTTAAGACCGAGTGCACACACATAAACTCGCAACTGATGCGCATCCTCCTACCAAATGTAACACCAGCGACGACACACGCTAGATGGCACGACTAACGAATCGCAAGGGGTCGAACGAGCAACAGTCCGAGGGGTGAAATAGGAAAGAGACAAGAGAGCACACGATATGAGATCGTGGTAGAGGAACGGAAGTTTACGTGTCCACAACGTGGGTAAGGAGCTAAGGCTACGCGACGTCTTTGTATAGAGGTCGACTTAGTCAAGGTGTGCTCAACACGCTATACGGTCTGTATCGTCAGTAGTGACGTGCTGTCCTGAGGGATGGGATTCGGTGTGTGCTTAAGAGCAAGTGTAATAATTGAAGGGAGAAGAGTATAGGGGGGGGAGGAGGAGGACCCGTGGCTACCGAGTGAGGGGGAGGTGTGATCGAGGCGAGAGGGGTAAATAAAAAAAAAGAACAAAAAAGACACGTGGTTTAGCAGGACGCACACATGTACACAACCTACGTGATGCTGGTAATGACACAAATGAAGTAGGCGAGCAAAGTACCACGGCACAAGTGAAGCAAATGCAACACGACGAAGGGACGGTGTACGCGGATATTCCTGCTAAACTAAGAGAAGACTATTCAATAGCGGCGCGTGGGGGCTGTCATGTAGCGAACGCCAAAGGGGGCAAAGATCACAGGCCCGTTTACATGAGAAGGAGGTTTCCACCGGGAAGTGTCCGAGCACAGGAAGTCGATGCACTGACACGCAGGGTTGGGGGCGCGACGGACTGTCGCAGGGGGTACGCGGCTGGCTATAACGAGATGCGCCGTGGTGGAGCGTGCGACGAGGAGCAAACTAGTGGTGGGCACAAGGAGCAACGGAATCAGTACGAGGACTCGATGACGTAGCGACCG